>WEIT01029165.1:728777-739248 GCA_013389985.1 Dryoscopus gambensis
GCTGTTGGCGTCCCCGAGGCCGAGGGGCTCCGCGTCCGTCCCCTCCGAGCGCCCAGTTTGCCGTGGCCGCGGTGTGATCGCGGCGGGGCGCGCGGCTGGGTGCGAGATAGCGAGAGCGCGCTCGGCGCGCGTCTATTTGTATTTGTTACCCCCGTAGATTTGGGAATTAGTGTTTTGACAGACGTTCTTCATCTGCTTATCGCAAGGATGTGGGCAGGTGGTGATCCCATCTTTTTGTTGTGTAATCATCGAGCCTCCTGCATTATATATATCCCGTGCTTCTCAATCAGCCTGGGAAACAGTACGTTCCTTTTCTGCTCAAATAAAACCCTTGAACCAGCTCAGTTGTCCGTCACAATTAATAAGCGAGCTTCAGTTTTTGTGGGCGGAATTACACGGTTAAGGGCCTAAAGATAATGATTCTTATAAGCACGTTGTGTGTCCTCAGTGGATGTTTACGCCATGTCCATCATTTGTCCTCCCAGCACCTGCTGCCGGGCGCTGCTGCCGCTGTCCCACGGAAGCTGGAGCCTCACATGGCCTCAGCCCCCCAGGATTCCCCGTGGTGTCAGTGCAGAGATGGCCACAGCTGCGGCCACCCCGTGACACCCAGGCTCTGCACAACGTGGGTACAACCTCCACGCAGATTTTAGCAAAATTCAGCAGCTTTCAGCTGGAAGATGCATCTAATTCTGCACTTTTCCCCTTGGCAAAAGTCTCTCTGAAGGGAAAACTCTGCCTGCCTGGAGGAAACGTCAACATGAAAATCACCATTTCCGTATTCCCAGGGCTTCTTGGATTTCCATGTGGGCTGCAGTGGATAGAGGGATTTGCACCGACCAAGGCCTTGCTCATGGCATTGCAGTGGGGCATTTTTTACACCACGATCCCCCTCTGTCTTTGCTTTACCCAATTTGCTTTGTTAAACATTACATACACAACATACGGGAGCGCAGGGCAGGAGCACAGCAATTGCTTCTAATAAATAACCTCGAGTTCATGATGTAAACAAAGGCAGTGGCATGAGTTGAGGCCAAAGACACAAATAATTATTTCATTACCAGAGCAATTAGGTTACAGGTTGTAAAGGAGAAAGCTCTTAAGCTACACATCTTCGAGTTTAGCAGGGGGCAATCCTCAGGCATGTGGATTTTTCTTCAAACTATTTGGATTGCGATCGAACATTCATCAAGTGTGAAATAGCCTTTGTAATGAGATGCTTGGGAAGAAGATACACAGTGGGTTCAGTGGGAGGCCTGGAACGACGGGGGTTTAACTTCAAATTGCAGCTTTGAAAACTTCCATTCAGCTGCTGTCCAACCTGGAAGGAGCTTCGGCTCCTCCAGCGTCTCGCTGGTTTGTGCAAAATTCAGTGTGTGCTCAGAGTGGGGCGCCTTGGCTTCCCAGAGCTTGGGAGCAGCAGTTTTGGGGCTAGTGGAAAAATTAACAGCCCAAGGTGAGGATTGTTCTGCTGTGTGCAGGCACAGACCAGACCTCTCTTCTGGCCTCTTTCCTGCGGGTTGTTTCTATATCTTACCTTACCCAACTTCTGGACAATATTTTCAGGCAGTAGGCTGTTACTGAAAAGGAAGGTTCCACACATCTCTGAGGCACCCGACCTTACGGACTAACTGGGGGCAGCTGTGCTGATAATCCCTGCTAGGAGAAGAACAGTCCTGAAAACGTAGCTGCTGAGGGATGCCTGCAAAGCAAATCCAAGCTGCTCCTCTATTCTATTTGTTTTAATCTATCAGTAGCCGTACTGAAAAGTTCCTGGTAACAGTTAAGAAACAAGCCCTTCCAGCATCATTTTTTCTGAAATCAAATGAACTTCAAAAAATGCACTTCCTACGATTCCTTCCAGTATGAGAACTGGATGTTTGGTGTGCAGGATTTACACGATGCCCCTTTTCCCTGCCAGCCAGGGTTCACCTCCCTTGCTGGAATGATGCAGTGTTGCAGCTTTACTCACTAAAATATAACAGAAAGCCGGCAGCCCCTGTGTCTGTACTGGTTCTATTTGATGAATCGGTAATTATTTTTAGTAAGGGGTTACATGCTTCTTCGGTGAATAACTTGTTTTCTCCGAGCAGGGGATCCAGGGGAGCGGTGGTGTTGGGATATTGTTCCCTGACCCACATGCTGGCTCCGAGCAGCTGAGCGCCCGTCACACGAGGCTCCGTCAGCCGGGAGCACAATCACACTTTGCCTCTACACTTCACCGACACGTCAGCCTGGGAGCAGCACCTCCTGCTGCACTGGTACGGCTCGAGCAACTAAAAAAAAAAAAATATATATATATAATAATAAATAAAATTTACAGCCTGCTTTTCGTAAAGAGGTTGATTTGCAGATGCAAATGTGGGCCTTGATCCTGCAAAGACGATGCTCCTGCCTCGCTTTTATGTAGCGCGAGGAGTCACGGTGACTTCAGCTGGATGACTCGCAGTGCATAAATTTCTGCACCGGCATCTCTCTCCCTGCAGATTTAGAGCGAGTATCTGTTGACTAGAATAGACCAGTTATTTTACTGCTCCGAGTGTTTGTGCAACTTAGTTACTCGGTGCTGTGCAGGAACAGGCAGACACAAATCCTGCCTCGATCCTTCTGAGCCGCGTTTGATCATTAGAAATGAGATTTGGGTGTGAGGAACGCCGAGTATCCAGCACCAACGTCAATACCCCATTTATTTTTTACCAGTTTTTAAAGTGTAACTGGTTTTGAGCAGTTATGCTGGCTAGGTTATAATGGATAATCATTACAGTAATTGGGAAGGTGCTCATGTTTTTTTTTTTTACAAATGGGTGGCAGGAAACACTTGGTTTTTAGAAATGTAAGTCAAGAGTTTGGTTCATCTGCCTGTAATACAAGTGCAATAAGCAGGAATATGGATACAGTAAGGCTTTTTCCTGAAAGGCTTTTGTGAGTGTAAATTTGGAGAAACAGAGAAATGAACTGGTTTATTTTCCTATGTACTCCACTTTTAATATTAGTGCCCTATTTTAACTTTAAAATGCATTAAAAGAAGCATGTCCTTCATTTCGTTCCTGTAATTGATGCAAACCAGGGATGGATTTGTTCCAAAACATATTTGTTAAACTGTTCTGGACCTGAGCATTTAGAAGATTTTTCTAACAGTTTTGATCTCACACCAGACTGACACAGGTATATAAGCACCATCAAGAACAATTACTTTTAGTGAGGAGCCAAAATTCCAACATTTGGTATCAGTCTTGTAAAAGTTAGCTCATTAGGAGGATGTTTCACATCACTTTTTTTATTATTTACTGTAAGGATGTCATCCGGTGTGAGGGATTGCACCGGTAGAAAAAAATTGCTGTTAAAGGCAGTGTATGATCTTCGATCAGCAGCTTCCCCCTCCATTTTAGGATCAGTTTTTAGAATTTAATTACTGTAGCACTATTTTTTACACGTTTAAAAGGTTTTCAAGGCAGACTTGGAGTTTCATATTGTAACAGTAACTTAATGCACGTGAAAAGGACTCATTCAGGTCACAAGCTCTCCGTGGGAGCCCAGGGAAAGAAGGGTGGATGCATTTATCTTTTTTTTTTTTTCTTTATGGTTTAAAAACACAGTGAATCTTGCTCGTCATCGTGAAAAAGAAACCACCAAGGCAGGTTTCAATGTGGAAGTTGCCAGGAATAACAGTTCTCAGTATTCCGTGGGAGTATCTCGAGTGGATTCCTTACAGGAGATGTAAGGAGCAGAGGACCCCTCATTTGTCTCCTTACCCTGATGCTACCTTAGTGTTTGAGGTGCTGGGTCCCCCCAGCTCTGATCCCACACTGCTGTGGGTGGTCAGTGTGCTCTGTAAGGGTCCTGAGACCCCAAATCTTCCTTGGTCCTGCCCTTCCTGCCCCCTGCCTCCGGGAGCAGGACTTGCACATCCCAGGCCATGTCCTGCTGCGGGGTCACGCTGGACTTTGAGCTCCTGCTTGGCAAAGTGTGGGTTATTTGCAGTCTGGTCAGAAACTCTCTCAGCTCTTCCTAATTTTGAAAGTAACCAAGCCCACTAAAAAAAAACAAAACAGCCGTTTGTGCTCAGCTGCTGCCGCAAGCACCTCCAGGAGCAGTTGGCTCCTCTGGGCCCCGGCCACGCGCTCCCGGCCCTCCCTGCCTCCTCCCGCTGCCAGCACCAGCATTTGTGCAGCTGCAAGGTGAAGTGGATCAGGGAACGGATCCAGCTGAACACTAATCCTGGGGAAGAGCAGGGGAGTTAGAAAAAAAAAAAAAAAAAAGCTTATTTTCAGCTGGTTCTGTTGCCCAGGCTGGTTCTGCCCTCATCCTCATGGCACACGTGCTCGCACCAGGAGAGGCTGGGGTGGGAGGAAGGAGCAGCCGGGGCAGGGGGAGCAGGGCTGGGTTTGTGGCAGCGCTGGTTACGCTGCCCGAGGAGCATTTGTCAGGCTATGACCTCGTGTTAATGCGTTACTGTGCCCGTGGCCCGTGCAGCGGAGCTGACAGCGCTGGGCTTTCACTCCCAGAACCATGACGCTGCACTCTGCAGGATCTGGGGGAGAAAAGGCTCTGGGGGAGTTCATGTTTCCCTTTTAAATACAGGGACTTGGCTGTGGTGGGGAGACAAGCGTGGGTTGGCAGGGATCAGGGTACCCACACACATTATCGGAATTCATTAATCGTCTCCTGGCTTTGACTGCAGCAACAAGTGGGCTGTAAGACCAGCAAAACACCTGGGATCCCCTAATACAATATATGAAACAATTTAGTTCAACAGTACATTGATCGTAATAGTAGCAGTTGTGTTGTAATCTGGGCTCGCCATCGTACTTTCCTCACATCAAATTAAATTTAGATTTTGACTGATTTCCACAAAGTCACACAAATTTAGGGGCCGGGTGATGTTTTACATAATATGTTGGTGTTATCCCTTCTTGGCAAATTTATTCCCATTGAGAAAGAAAAAGAGTTCCATGCTGAGAACTCCTGAATTGAATCGATGATTAGAACGAGGCAATACGTATTACTTCTGCCCTACTACAGCCACTGAATTCAAATCGGTGGGAAATTCTCAAATCCATTTCCCTTTGCAAACATGAGCAAAAGGATGCCAACATACAATAAAATTCTCTTTTCATAATCCTGTTGTGGGGTTTTTTACCCCTGCATGTGTGTGAAATCATTATGCAGAACTGTTGGGGTATTTTTATTCCCATTTTCTTCGGTTTATATTCTTAAGCGAGGAATTACAAGTCTGGAGAAAAGCCTCACAGAGTGCATGCGCATTTGTACCCCCCTTCCATAAAACATCTTAATGTCATTGCTGCATGAGCAGAATTGTTCTGCTGACAGAACACAGGGCTGATGTTTAATCTTTCCAGGAAAGTTTAATGAAAGGTGCTTGAATCAATCTGTCTGGTTTGAAGTTTGAAGGGCATTTGGATGTACTAATTTGATGCATGTGCCAGGTGTTTCTAAACAAATAGTTATCAGGTAAAGACACTTCCTGCTCCCTCTCCCTTATCATGGACTTCCTCAACCTTTACCTTCCATAAACACCAGCTTGTTTCAATGGCCTCTGCTTCCAGCATCCTGTAATATCTTAATGGGGAACTCCACAGCACCCAGCCTCTAATTCCACAGTTTTTATTGTTTTGCAAGCCAGTTAGTGGGAGATTTAACATTAAAATGTCAACAGAAAAGAGTTTGGTTACAGAATAAAAGGGTGGACTGGGCAGTATGCTGTCTGCTGGGACACTGGGAATGCCCCTGCCTGGGCATTGCTGGTGTCTGGAGGGAAACGTGGGCTTGTGTTCCTCAGCCCCGACTCACAGTGCCTTATTCTATCTGTCACTCACTGTTTGAATTACAGTCACGCCTCGGGCATCATCTGAGATCTGTTTGCAAAAGAACTGGCTAAAGGGGGTATGACAGATGTCTGTAAAGGCCTCAAGGGTGTGAGAGAGGGAATAGGGAACGAGGATGCACAAATTGGTATAACACAAGAATATATCAAATCACCGTTACGTATCAGGTTTTATATCTGAGCATCTTTTCTCGTGGTACAAAATTAAACAGTGCATCCAAAATACTGCGGAGCCAAATCATGTGATGGGGCTGAAATAGAGGTCCATCAGGGGTTACTGTACATGACCATCCAGGCACAGTCTCTGGGCTCATGCTGCTGGCTGCTGGAAGCTAGAAGGGATGTTTGTGTTTCGCAGAGTTTGCCCTGGGGCATCCATCGTCATCCACTGGGGACAAGGGCTGGGGTGAGGCCGAGCAAAGCCGGCCCAGCCAGCAGCTCTGACCTTGTCCTCCTTCTGCTGGCTGTCCTTGGGAAGATCATCCCGGTCCCACAGCACCTGCAGGCTGGTGAGTCAGAGAGACACCTGGGAAGCAGGGATGGAGTGGCTGGCACAGAGTCCCTGGGCAGGGCAGGAGAAGCTGCTTCCCAGCCAGCATCCTCCTCACCAGAGCCTGCAGTCTCCTATGCTAATTAGGAACTTACTGGCATAAAACTGAAGCGGTGCAGCCCCGCACGAGGCCCTCCAAGGATTTCAGTGCCTGGAAGGCATAAGTTGCATTTCATTGATAGTACAATTGTGTCTTAAATCTCTGTGGTCACCAGAGATGTAGCGAGCGTGGTGTCAGCTCGGGAGCGAGCGAGGGAAATGCAGATGAGGTGGTGCCCGTGGGCTGCCCGGTGAGATGCAGTGTTGGTACACAAGTGCACAGGGGCCTGAGATGGGTGAGCGTTGTACCCACCACTGCCATCTGAATCGCCCAGGGCCACCCAGCACAGGGTCCTGTGGCAGGCACCATCTCCAAGTGGGACTGGCACTGGATCTGACTGGGAATTGAAAGAAGGAACATTGTCCCAGAGGTCAGTTGGGTATTTGGGAGTGATTCCAGCTAGCAAAGCTACCTGCAGTCACTCCTCCAATTCTGCATTTTGACTGAAGAGTTTCTTATGGGAAAACAAAGCCCCGTGGCCAAATCTCAGCCAGCCCTGCCAAAAGCTGCTCATTGCCAGGTTAATTCAGAACCACAGAATCACAGAGCAGTCCGAGTTGTTGTGTGCGTTGGAGCAAAGGACAAATCCACCTGAAAATGGAGCCACTGTCACAGCACTGACTGCTACAGAGAGGATTGCTGGGTTTTAAACTGAAACAGTCGTTCACTGGAAGTCCTGTTGTGATATAACATATTACATGAGTGTAAACATGTCCTGCACCATCTTGCTTATTTTCCTTTCCAGACTGGAACAAGCTGCACTGGTGTCTGCATTTCTTTTAGAGACTGAATTGTGTCCCCAGGAGGATTTTTGCTGCTTTAACAGCAACATTATCAAAGCAACAGACCTTTGTGGTGAAGACCAGTCCTTAGTTTCTAAGTAAGCATTCTCACTTTTTAGTTGGCAGTAAACAAGCTGTAGGAATCCGATTCTTTAAAGAGAAAGATAAAAGGCACAGAATGTCTGGTCTCTTACATTCCCATTTCCTGAATAAACTTCAGAACACGGCAGCCAGAGAAATCAGACAATGATTAAAGTTTGAAAAGATGTCTAAGATGCCTTCAATCTTTGCCATTAAATCCCCAGGAAACCTCAATGCCCAGGATCTGTGGTCAGAAATCTGCAAAACACAGAGACAGGATGGATGCTCCTGTTTGTTCCAGCATCTTTATGAAAAGCCCATGATGCAACCAACTTTCTGCTGGGTCCTGCCTTTTAGTAAATAAGGTCTTCTCTCATGATTTGGTGGAGATTCCAGGATGAGACGTTTCTGATCCTGTTCTGTGTCACGTTTTGAGAAGGACTATGCATTCCATGGTGGCAGATAATATAATAAAATGTAGTATGATTAATATGATCTATTACAGGTACCAACTGTGTGCATGGACTGTTCTGGTTTGGGATCTTTCCTTGCCTGGGACACGTCTTTCTTTTCCTCCTGCTTCTCTCTATGACCTCTGCTCCATCCCTTTGTATCTCCAAGGTTTTGCTGAGTGCATTCAGGACCACGATGAGGAGCCCTGGGAGGTGCAGCAGTACTTGGGTGGATATCTCAGGTGCAGGCAGGTCTCCCAAACCAGAATTCCATGCAATCCTCTCTCCAGAGCACGTATTTGGATGTGGCCATACCCACAAACAGGCAGCAAGAGGGACAGCTGCTGTCCTTGGGAAAGCAAGCAGAAGTCTTCACTAGCTGGGCTCAAAAATCTGAAACACTTTGACAAGTGAAGAGGATTTTTCAATTGCCATTAACGTTGTTTTCTAGAGAAACTTTAGGTCATGTAATGACGCATCTTATTTAAAAGTCAGGTACCTAAAGCTACAGGGGCTGAGTCTGGAGTGATTCTTGTTGAGAAGCTGGGAGCAGCAGCAATGCCCCTGAGCTGCATTGGCTCTCAGCAGTGTGAGCAGGCAGGAGTTCTATAAACCACAAATGCAATGTGATTTCCAGATAAACTTTTCTCTGTGCTTCTGAGAACTCTGTTGGATATGGATCCTGAGCTAAGCAGCTGCTTGTTACTGGAATTAACTCATCCTGCCTTTATTTCTGTGCATTAGCAAGGATGGGAATAACTCCTGTGAGTAACTCAGCCTAAACGAAAATCCTGGGAAATTGTTTTGGGTTGGGCCTAGGTTTGGTTTAAACAAATAAACAGAAAGTACAAAAAGGAAAGAACTACTCAGAGCCAACCCCAAAGGGATTGTGTCGTGCAAACCAACGTTGGCATTCATCCTCTGCAGGTTTTTATCTAATTTAGATAAATATCTAAATCAAATTTCATTTGCAAAACAAAAAGAGGCACTTAATCTGGAAAATATCAAACTGGGAAACTGGGAAACTTTTTCATTTGGGGCTTTTATTCTACAGGAGGCTATTTCCTGAAATCATGATGAATTTGCAAATAGTTTCAGCTGTCCCAAAATTGCACTTTTCAGCAAACAGCTACTTGTCTGATGAAAATCACTCAGCTGTTACCAAGGTCTTGGCTAGCTCTGGCTGTTACATTTCCAATGGGATTTTGCTACAACAGTTAAGCAGGAGCAGCCTGGGAGTTTAAATATGGATAATTCCCCCCATCCTGTTGCAACTTCTGCAGCTTCAGCTTTTCCCTGGCTCCTGCGTGCTGGGGGCTGGGGATGTGCATGGGGAGCCCAGCAACTGCTGCTGGAGCATCCTTCAGGAGGAAACAAGGACAAGGTGCAGCGTTTGGGATAAAGTCTGAAGGAGTCACAAAGTGTAATTGGAGAGGGAGGGATGGGTGGAGAGCCCAGGTGGAGCTGGGCGAGGCTGGAGGATCTCTATGGGAGGAGAAGCATCCTGGCAGCTATCAAATATAAATGTTATCTAGTGAGGGGGGCTGGGGATAAAAAAGGCTTCAAAATCCAGTTTTACACACATTGTGTTTTGAGTAAATATTATTTTAGCTATCTAAAGTATTCAAACTAATCACAGCAGTTTCCTTTAATGCCTGCCATTCCAGGCACAAGGTTTATTTACTGTAATGTAATACATCTTGAGGGAATGTCGTATGCAGATATTAGCAATTAACTCATTAATCTAAAAATCACAATTCTTGCAATTAATAGAGCACTGCACAGTCACTCTAATTACAAACTCTGCACAAAAGGCCAGTCTCACAGGGAACATGTAGCCTCCTAATTAGCCAAGATTTCAAAGGCAGACAGAAAATTGAGATGTTGAGGGTCAGGGAGGGAAAAGTGTGACTGCAGTGCACTGTGAGCATATGTGACAGCAGGACTGACAAGCAGAGCATGAAGAGTTTCTGTGTGGGGTGGCACTCACCTGCCCAGGACAGGCGTGTGGTGTCTGCCCACGGTGCTGCCACGGATTTTGGGGGAGGCACTGCAGGGACCCGTGGCTCCTCCAGCCAGGCACTTCCCAAACTTTGGCAGGGCACTCGGACAGAGAAGCCTGAGGAAGGCACTGCTTTTCTGCTGGGACACCCATGGCCACGCCGGGTGGGACACCCATGGCCACGCCGGGGGCTCAGGGGTGGGGAGCAGCCCCTTGGGGTGTCATATTGTGGCTCAGCATTTTCTCCTCAGGTCCCACAGGATGGAGTCTCCTGGCTCCAGGCCAGCGAAGAACACACTTCTGTGTGGTTTAGCTGCAAGGACAGGAACAATCCTGCTGCTTTCCTTGGGGCTGCTCACCCACGTAAGGACTGGTGGATTTGGAAAAAGTGCTCAGTGTGAAGCAGGAGCAAGTCCGCCATGGCTGGGCACGACCTTGCACTCTTTCAGCATCTCTGTTGTTCCAGCTATAAGTGGCAGCAACAAGACAACAGTTCCCTCGGTGCTCCTGTGCCAGCCGGCGTGGTGGGAGAGCCCTGCGGCCAACACCTGCCTCTGGAGCCACCCACCTGGCTCTGCAGTGACCCACATGGCTCTGGAGTCACCCACCTGCCTCTGGAGCCACCCACCTGCCTCTGGAGCCACCCACCTGGCCCTGCA
>WEIT01029165.1:739359-759915 GCA_013389985.1 Dryoscopus gambensis
CCTGCCTCTGGAGCCACCCACCTGCCTCTGCAGTGACCTGCCTGCCTCTGCAGTCACCCCCCTGCCTCTGGAGCCACCCACCTGCCTCTGCAGTGACCTGCCTGCCTCTGCAGTCACCCCCCTGCCTCTGGAGCCACCCACCTGCCTCTGCAGTGACCTGCCTGCCTCTGCAGTCACCCCCCTGCCTCTGGAGCCACCCACCTGCCTCTGCAGTGACCTGCCTGCCTCTGGAGCCACCCACCTGGCTCAGCAGTCACCCACCTGGCTCTGGAGTGACCCACCTGCCCCTGCAGTCCCCCGCCTGCCCCTAGAGTCCCCCACCTGCCCCTGGATGGGCTCTGCCCTTCCCTGAGCCAGGAGAGCTGCTGTGCTCGCTGCACATCCCAGCAGGAGCACTGGCCCCCGGGCACTGCAGGCATGCCTGCCAGGGCTCTGGAAAACATCCCCAGGGATGCTGTGGGAAGTGTTTCCTCGCCCAGGCCTCCGCCCAGATGCTATTGTAATCTTTATCTTCAAGCAAGAGACAGGGAGTCTGCCAGGACACGGCTGGTGTTGGTAGAAACTGTTGTCATAAGCTGCCTTAGGGTGGAAAAAGGCTGTGTAAGACAAAGCCTGTTTGGCTCACAGAGCAGAAACACGATTGCAGCGCTGACTTCTCTTCCCTTGGATTGTGTCCCTGGGCTCCAGACTCCTGGGAAGTCTACAAGCTTATGGGTTTAGTCCCAAAGAGAGTATTTTTAAATCATAGATTTTTTACTGATCCTGTCCCAGAGATAAACCCGTGTGTGGGCAGCAATCTTTTTTAGGCAGCACCACTTTTTCTAGGTGCCATGTCCTGTTATCTTTTCTTGCTTACAGGACTCTTTCAACTCAAAACAAGCCATCACTTACTACAATAACATTCTTGAAGGACACTGAAAGGCCCAGAATAATAACAATAAAAAAAAAATCTGAGATGTTTTGGGGACTAAGAATGCTTAAAATGTGTTTGGGAGAGAGCTGAGGCAGGTGAAAATGCATCCTAAGGAAAAACACCATCTGCCTACCACTGACAGGACAGAACTGCACAGAGGGGTGGGATCTGGGAGGCTGAAGCTGGCCCAAGATCCCACAGGGAGAGGAAGGCTTGGAAGTGATGTCAAAGATTTTTTTGTCATTCACTGGGCCATGCCAGTAGCTGCTGGTGCTGCTGTGGGACAGGGACCAAGCACGATGGTCACCCCTGGAGTGCACTTCACACGTGGTTAGAAAAGTGCTTAGAGTGGGAAGAAATGTTAATTTCTTTAGAAAGGTGGACAAAACACTTAAGGAAAAAAGTTTTGCTAAAATTACAGGCTGTGGGTTATTGTTTGCTGGGAACAGAGTGATTCTGATGGATTTTTTAATAACAAAGGTTGCTGGATGTGGGAATAAACAGGAATTATTAATATATCCTTGCAGGATGCCCTGACTGGGAGTGGGGTGAAGCTGCAAAGATCTCCAGGGCTCTTCTCTTGTCTTTGCCCTTTCCCTCCTTGTCTTAACCCAATTGTGCCCGACCTGGCTCTGCTGCAGCCGGGGCACTGCGACCTGACCTATGGCCAGGGCTGTTGGGAAACTTTGATTAATTAACGGTTGTAAAGCATTGCTGGGGCTTGGCAGGAAAGGCACAACGGGTACATGAAGTACTGGGAAGGAGCACAATGATGTGATGTTTATGTAAAGAAGAACTTAAAAGTCAAGTTCTCTTTCTTAAAATGTCCTTTTTTTAGCATATAAATTTCACGTATGGAATTGCTGTTGTGAAGGGTTTTGTTGCAACCTAGGGACAGTTATTCAAGGGGCAGAAAATCAGTGTAAATCTTAAACCCTCTCCGTGGCTGTCACGTAATTAATTTCATGTTTTACCGAGATTATCTCCCCAGATGAATGATGAGAATAATATGTTTTCAATACTGTTCATTCAGTAATTAATCATTGCAGGGAAGAAACTTCATTTCAAGTGCTAGTAAAGTATATGTAAATTATTAATCAGAGGGTTGAACTAACAACAGATCACTGGATGCCATCCAGGGCGGATGAGATGTGACCACTTGCATGCACTTCTTAAAAGCAGGAATTTTATTCAGCCATTTCAAATCTCTTAGGAAAGCCAGTAAGTTACAGATATGCTGAGGGAAATCATGCTCAGATTTAACGATTCAGTATTGCACCATGCACTGTAGAAAAGAAATGAAGAAAAATAAAATGTAAAATATTTCGTGAAGTTCAAATGCAGCGGCCTGTCTTGGAAGACAAAAAAGATGATAAAAAAAGAATTGCTAAGTCCAAACTGGCAGTTATTAAAATAGTAAAAACATGGTGCTTATGTACATAATGGTTTAACTTAGATTAAAAACCATAACTTATCTGAAAACCCTCTTTTTAGTACGTCGGGGGTTAAATATGGTTCACAGCAGCTCTCACAATTAAATTGTTTTTCCCTTGCTTCAATAAACTATATTAAAAATCATTTCCTGAAAAGTAAGAAAAGATCATTATTTTATTTGCAAACCAACCCTGTGTTATTCCCTTAAAGGGAAACCATGTGGAGCTCCAGCACCAGGATCCCACACCCGAGCCCAGGCCCAGCCAGCAAAGAGCCCCGCTCCTCTGCCGGTGTTTCACGGAATCATGGAATCCTTCAGGTTGGAAAAGCCCTCTAAGATCATCAAGTCCGGCTTGATGGGAGGGGTCTGAGGTTTACAGCCACCTCTTCCCTTATTTCCGAGGATAAGGGTGCAATGTGCAACCTCCAGGTGACTGCAGGCTCATGTGCTCTCCACCAGAGCAGCTGTAAATGCCCCGCCAGCCGTGAGACTCGTGTTGAAAGCAGGAAAATGCAGGAACCTGTCACCAGCAGGAAGGTGGGCTCCCCAGGCCACGCGCTGCACTCATGGCACTCTCCTCCCCCTCTTTGCCATCCACCCTCTCCCGCTCTGTCAGTATTTACACAGTAATTTCCACCTCAGTAGGTGAGGGTGATGCTCCTCCTCCCTCAGCACCAGAGGAGAGTTGCTCGGGGAGCGCTGGGCTCCCCACTGACACAGCCCGTGGTTTCTGAGGCACTCCCTGCCGTGGTGCATCCCCACAAGGACACTGACAGCCTGTCGTGGGACACAGGCACACACGGGGTGGCCCTAAGTGGCACCAAGAATTCCCGTTTCCTTCCCCTGCACTGGGAGCTGGGTGGCTCCAGCATGGAGGTGACAAGGTTAAAAAAAGATGGGGAGAAATGGGAATATTCCTCCAGGCTTCATTGTGGATGCAAAGGGCCCTTGTGGGATTAAAATATGAAGATGGAAACTGTCATCTATTTTGGGAAATGTTTTCCTCTCAGGGACTAACTCCAAGGCTATTAATCAGCGTAACAAGAAGAGGAAGAGACTCTCAAAGATCAATTGCTCCTCGCTGGAGAAGTAGTTCAAAAGAATTGTATATGTGTTGGGGCTCTTTTTGGTGTAATTGAATGGTACCAAAAGAGTCAAGTACATTTAAGGGATAATCTCTCCTGTGCTGTTGTGAACAAAGCAATAAATGCCTGTTGAGATTGATTAATCACTGAGGAGGTGCCAAGGAGTTTAATCCATCCCAGAAGTCTTTTATGACAAGGATCCTGCAAAGTGGTGGGGATTATTATTATTATGCATGAAAACTGATAGAAAATAAAATAAAAAAAATCCCTTGTCTTTGAAATACACAAATACTATGTTTCTGCAGCTACCTGCAGGAAACCTCCACTCCAGAGGCTGGGATAAGGATCTGCTGGTGAAACTGCCTGTGGACAGGAGAGGTTCATGCAGTGTAATTCCTAGTAAGCTCTCCCGTCACCTCCCTCGCTGTGGTGGAGGTAAGGAGAGCAGAAGCATGGAATAAGATTCTTCTAAGACAAAAGAAGCTTCAACAGGCAGACCTCTTGGTCTTACAAAGCAGCAGAGGAACAGTCATTTGAGCACACAGAAGTGCTCCCAGAGCCAGAACAGTTTCCCCAGGACCTCTCTGGCTGCACCTCCATCACAAACCACCCAGTGGCACAGCCTGGAACTGTCCCATTTATTTGGGAATACTTGCTGGATGCAGAAATACATCCCTAAACTACATTTCAGGAAGGATCTTCTTTTGCCTCCCAGTTTCAGCTCGGAATTCCACTAACTCCTAACAGGCTTTATGATAAACAGCAGCTCAAAAGCAGCCTTTATGAGTCGCCATAAAATCTGAAGGTGAAGGCAAGTACTTCTCCTCGTGGAGGTGTAAAGATGCATTGATCTGGTGCAAAGGTGAGGCTACAAACCCGGGCTGGACGTGGGCACCGCTGGTGCAAACCCACAGAGGGCTGGGTGCTGGGAGTGCACTTTCACTCACATTGTGCCAAACCAAATGAAAGGCATAACCAGAATGGAAGCACCTCAGGGCTGGACTGTTGGCCCTTCAATTCAGCATGACTTTTGCCATCAGCTGTAAAAAGTGTGGAGTCAGACCCCAAAGGAGACCCACAGCTGCTGTTGCCTTAGCAGGGGCTGCTGAAACTGCCTTGACTTTGCTTGCACAGGATGTGGTAAGAGTGTTTTCTGGTTAAGGAACTGGATGGGACCCAAGAGATCTGATTTCAGGGTTTAGTTCTGCCCTAGACTTCCCGTGCGACCTTGGGAACGTGGCTTAGCTGTGGGTGTCTGTCCCCAGTCACACACCAGCACCACCTCTTTGTTTCTGGTCCCAAACTGGACTTTTAGCAAGGGAGGATGGAGGATGTCTTCCTAAAGTGCCCCCCATACTTTGCACAACGTGGCCCCAGCGTTGGCTGCCACCTCTGTGATGGAAAAGCACTGGGATTTTGGAGCAGAAAACATTTTTCCTGTGGGATGAAAACCTTATTTTGCCTACCTGATTGGATAATGCTCGGAGCTGTAACTACTCAGGAATGAACTGCCCCTAACTCTTATGAGAATATTTCTGTCTTGATTAATCTAATATGAACGAAAAATATTAGTATGAGAAAAGTCTGAAAATTGCTCTTTATTATTGCTGGTATGTAATAGATGAGTTTAAAATAAAATTCATATTCTCTTCACCTTCTCCTGAACAGTAGCTGGTATTTGATATCAAGAGATTTTTTCCTATTAAATTAATCAGAACTTGTCAAGTTCTAGGTAATGTCAAGGGGGGTTTTTTGGGGGGAGGGCTAACTTCAGAATGAATACCAGTGAGTTTGAAAAGGGTATACATTTTTCATTATGTCAGATGAAAAGAACATCCTTCCTATTTGTATGATAGCCCAATAAAAGACATCACCAGTGACTTCAGCTCCTGGGTAATTTTTCACTTGTCTATCTGGTTCATTTTTCTTTGATCAAACAAAGACTAAAAATACTGTGGCATTTTACTACTTCAAAACCCAGGCATACGTAGACTTTATCTTTCCACGGGAACATTGGAAACTACTGAATATTTGAATTGCCTGAACTCGGTGGGTTTTGGATGAGGGCCAGTTTCACCAAGCACAGCAGAGCTGCAGCATCTCCTCTCTCAGTGCTCACTGCATCCCCACCCCAGTGCTGCCCCCAGCCAACGCACAGGTGGGGCTGAATCAGGCAGGTACAAGCTGGGGGGAGTTGTGGTGCCTCACTTCTATTGCTCAAATATTTGAAAATCATCTTAACTCCTTTTTTTCCCCACCAGAGGAGAAAAATGACAATGTCAGAAAGTGGCTCGGGCTCCTTGGTTGCTTAACTATCCCCTCTGCTTCTCTGACCCCGATTAATTCTTCCCCTGTGCTGCCTGCTTGCCTTTGTCTTTTGCTTTCCACCTTCTCGCCATGCTTATCTTTAAGCACTTCCCCTAATCCCACTCACTTCTCTATCATTTATTTTCCTCCTTTGTCCCCAAAATCAATGGCAAAGTTCTTAACTCTTGCTGCCTGAACTTCCTTTCCTTTATCTCACTTCCTCTCCTCTCTGCAGCAGTGTGTTCCTGCTTCTCCTGATGCCTTAGGTTTTAACTTTTATACTTTTCAAATCCTGTATTGCCCGGTGTGTAACTCTGAAGTCTCTTGTAGCTCGTGAGCTGCTCTCTTAGGCCAGACAGACACAACAAAGCTGCTCTGAGCTCGCTGTCCAAGGACACTCAGACTGTCCCAGGCCCAAAGGTGTGAGCTGGGGCCTCTAGAGAGGTGGGGAAACTGAAGAAAGCTAAAGTTTTAATTGGTGAATTTATGCTGATATGCAAATGGACCAAACCTGTAACAGTGTGAAGAACTCGTGCCCTGCCGTCCATCTTGGGGTCCATTTTGGAAGTGTCCTCTGGCCCCCAGGGTGCACCTTTGAAGGCCTCTCAAATAAATGCCTGCCTTTATTCCCTTACTCCTGTCTGGTCTCTGTTTCTAGGTAGCTGGAGAAGGCATCACTCCTGTCTCCACCACACATTCATTCAGCACTTTCTGCAATGCTTTTCCTGCCTTCTCCATCGCTGGCTCTCCACCTTTCCCTGAGCTCCCCTTGCTCCAGCAGCTTTCCCAGCTCATCAGGAGCTCCAGCTCTGAGCTCACCCTTTCTGCTGAGGCAATGACAGCCCACATTCCCTTTACTCCACATCTGCTGTTGAGCCCCTCTGCAGTTTTCTCACTAGTTACTCCACCAGTATTGCTGGTGGAACCTCTGCTTCCAGATGTGCCCATATCTGCATCTGCCCCATCAAAACATTTTTGCCTTGTTCTTCAACTTTTCCATCCTGGCCTTACAACTCCCTTGATTTCCATGATGAAGCTTTCCCTTCTCCCAAAGCCTTCCCTGCAACCCATCCTCTTTCTTCTCACCATTAATAATCCCTGCTCTCTCCCTCATCTAAACTGCTCCATGTCTCTTGCCTTTTTTAGCCCGTAAGTGCTTTGGGACAGGGAACGTGGATCATCTATGTTTATAGAGTGGCTGGCAAATTCTGTGACACTGTATAAATATTTCCTTTATTAATTACAGTCTCCAGCATGAGACCTTTCTTCAAAAAAGGTCTGCAGAAAGGAAATACATATTTTGGCAGCATCTCATTGAGTGTGTTGACCTCCGTGTATAATTTCCCTCGCAGCACAGGAAAGCACATCCCACAGCGATCGCTGTCGGCGCGGCAGACACGCAGCCCTCCTTCCGCACGCAGGAGATAAAGACCTATCTGTTAACCTCCTGTTTGTCTCCACATCATCGCAGATCCATTGCCTGATAACATTTTAAGCGAGGGTGACACTTCCTACACCTCGGCTTCTGCAATTAGATCTGAGTGTCAGAGAACATCATGTCGGTGCAGGTAAGGAGAAGGGAGGCATTAATCTTCCCTGGCGGCACCGGTGCCAACTGTTTGTCAGGGCTGGAGTAACATTTCACTTCATCTCCTCGCTTTGACACGAGGCTTTCTGTGGTGTTCAAGCCTTCCCTGTCATTGGGCACTGGCTGAGGAGCTCATTGTGTGGATGTTTCCTCAGCTGGCCAACAACAGAGTTGAGTGCTTCTCACTCATATGGTGCTACTGAGGTGGAGAAAAACTCTTCTGCTGCCTGGGCTGAGTGGGAGGCACAGAGGGGCCTTGGCAAGTGAGTGTCCCACGGTGTGGATTAGCTGAGTGTGATAGGGAGAGCAAAGAGATTGAGAAGAAGTGAAAATCCAGGGAGGAAATATATGCCCTTGCCAAAAAGACTATGAATAAATCCTGCCACAGGCAGCACAGCCTGGTCTCAGTAATGCCCAGGCTCTTCTTTCAAACTTTCCCTCTGCTCTGCCGACCTGTGTCTGTACAGCCACGCAGACACAGCAATAGAAGTGTCTTTACACTCACATATTTACAATCACTTTTAATTTTTATAGGGAAGCAGATTAAATTTTGTTCATAAAAGACACTTTTTATCATTCTGACTGTTCCCCCATTAGGAATTGTACCAGTTACAACTACACCAAGTATCTAAATATATTTTAAATAATCAGCTGCCTTACCCAAATAGATGGATATGAAATGTGTAGAGACCTCACTCTAGTCCTTCATCAGCTCTCTCATAAATGAGTCTTAATGAAATATTGACTTAGTGCTGGCACTGTTTCAAGAGCTTGCTTGCACCTTACCCCAACCAGTGTAATATCAAAAGCCTAATCACAGCATAAATCATCACAAACAAACAAACAAACAATCAAACGAACATGTTTGATTGCTTTGCAATGCAAGAGTTTAACAAGGCTTTCCCAACTGGGATCCTGGAAGCAAGGTAAGCCCAAATTGACAGCTGCTCGGCTGGGAACCGTAACGATCGGGACCCAGCAGGAAAAAAGTCCACATGAACTGGGATTTTAAAGAGCCAACGATGCCTCGGTAAAAACTCTTATGTTGGAGAGATTGTTCATTCTGAATAGCTATTGAGCCCATCAATACCTGTGTGCTCCTGCAGAAGAAACACACTGACTATTTCTACCCCTGCGCTTTATTCACCTCCTTTTACAAATTTCCTCCAGAAAACAGAGGAATAATGAAGCGATGTTACAAAACGGTGCAAAAGGCAAAGGCAAAGCCGTCAGAGAGCTGCAGAGGGTCCCACGGTGCCAAAGGACTCTGTGGCAAAGCAGCAGATCGAATTCAATTCTGCCAGGCTCAAAGGGAAGCCCCCAGCCTTGTCTCTGCGTACTCACTGATGAGCTCCTCTTCAGCTCTCACCACTTAGAAAAGAGATCTGAGAGCCACTGCTGATAGTTTGAAGAAACATCAGTCAAAGCTCCTGGGCAGCCAAAAAGGCAACTAGAATCTATATGCATGTGCGCCTGAAAGCTCATTTAATTTTTCCAGCTGTATAGTTGGTGCAATAAAAGGTGCTACATCTGTCTGTGAGCTCTGATCCATCTGTATCCTTCCACCATCACAACTGCAGCAAAATGCCACTAAACCAGACAACATCATTATGCCACTGGATAAATTCATGTGTGCTCACCTCTTGAATATTGTGTGCTGTTCCCCCGTATCCCCCTCAGCCTGGAAAACGAGATGATTGAAGGGGAAATATGATAAAGATCTGTAATAGCCTGAGTGGCATGGAGGAGGTGTAATGGGAGCAATTATGTGGTACTCAATTTAAGAATAAGTGTTTGCCACATGAAACTTCTGAGCAGTTAAAGCAAATAGCAGGAACTCCTTTTTTTTTTTCCCCCACGTAAAACCTACTTAAATTGTGGAATTAATTTGCCTCGGTGTGTCAACTCTATTAAAAAAAAAAAAAGGATTTTAAAGGGATAAGACAAATTTACATGGGAAAAATCCAAAGGGTGGATTGTGCCTCTTTCTTTCTCTTTCCACTCCTCTGTTTATACTGAGCTGTTCTGACTCGTTCCTCCTTGAGTGGTCTCACACCCCCTTCAGTGTCCACAGCTGTGGATTGCTCCGTGCTCTTTAATTACTGTGCAGCTTCTGCTTTATGTGGCTTCTTGCTGGTGGGTAAAGAATATGATCAAATATGGAGAATATATCAAAATATGGCCTTAGCATGCCTGTAGCTCCTCATGGGGACCAGGTGTATGGAATGGAAAGTACGGATGAGGACATATTTGGTGTCCCAAAATGATAGATTTACCATAACTACACAGAATCACACAGAATCGTTTAGGACGGAAAACACTTCCAAGATCATCGAGTACAACCTGTGACTGATCAGCACCTTGTCACCCAGACCAGAGCTCTGAGTGCCACATCCAGCCATTCCTTGGGCACCTCCAGGGATGGAGACTCCATCACCTCTTTCTGGTTACAAAGATTAAGGTGGTTACGAAGACTAAGCTACAACCTGGAGCCATCACTGCCAGGGAAACAATATTTATCTATTTCTATTCAATGACTTTTACCTGAAATAAATGGCTTTTTCTATCTAGTGGCTTCCCACTGCCAGAGGGCAGGGATGGATGGGATACTGGGAAGGAATTGTTCCCTGGGAGGGTGGGCAGGCCCTGGCACAGGGTGCCCGGAGCAGCTGGGGCTGCCCCTGGATCCCTGGCAGTGCCCAAGGCCAGGCTGGACACTGGGGCTGGGAGCAGCCTGGGACAGTGGGAGGTGTCCCTGCCCATGGCAGGGGTGGCACTGGATGATCTTTAATGTCCCTTCCAACCCAGACCATTCCATGTTTCTGTGATTATATTGGTATTTATTAACTAGAAAAGCTTTGCCCGGTGCTGGCGCCAGGGGCCTGGCAGTGTCCCTGCTCCCTGGATAGGAATGGCTTTAGCTGGAGCAAACCTCTGCCTGTGCAGCTGCTGTAATTTCAGACGAGGAGGAGTCACTGCAGAACATGGGAAGAAGCACAAGAAGAAGTCCTTGTGCTCAGGCTCTGCACAGCTGCTGCCCTTATCAGCACTATCATGTTTAAGGTTTCACACGGTGTGGGATGAGCAGCTTCGAGTCGTCTGCATGCAACCACAAACAGGGAGTGTTAAAGTCAGGATCAGGGCTGGGGTCTTCTTGGCTTTGCTCCTGCACTTCCTGAGTCCACAGTTCATTAGTACAGAGGGACAGAAATGCTGGCTTTGACCTAGGATTTAATCCAGTGTCCTGGAGCACGGGATTAGAAATCTCTTCCAGAATTGTTCCTCATTAGCCTGTAAGGTTATCCAGAATATTTTCACATCCACAGGTCACTGTTGCTGTCAGAGGGCACACACACACACACATACACACACATGCACTGATCAGCCTCCTTCCCTCCCCAGAACAGCTTTGCCTCATTTGGGGCTACCCTGCACAACTCCCGTTCCTGCCAGTGGGAGTTGTGTGTGTGTCTAAGAAGAGAATTTGGCTGCAGAACAGTATTTTAACTACTATATTTAACATATTGTATTATGACATTTACAATATTTCCCCCAAAGCTCTTCTCAGATTGAAGAGGAGCGACTCTCTGCGTTGTGCTGGCCCTTTTTCCTTGCTGATTGACAGGGAAATTAAATCAGTTCATTGCGTGTATGTCGTACACGACTAATTGTGCTCAGCATGGTTGAGCAATAGCTCATTCTGTGAGCCGCCCCATGGACTTCCCCAGAGCCCCTCCCTGCGAGGGAGGGCTGCTCCTGAACCAGGCTGGGGCTCTGCCTCTGCACATGAATGAAGGTCTTTGTCACCAGAGAAAGTTTGGGGGCCGGGAAGTTGTTTTATTTTGGGGTGGCTTGTCCGGGTTTCTCTGGGTGTGTTCAGCTGTTTGAATGTAGTTCTGTAAAACTGGATTGGAATAACATTTACAGCAAAATCTGTTTCATTTGATGTTAATTATTTAATATAAATTCAGTTATCATGCCATGCCCCGGTAGCACACAAACTGTTCAGCCATAAACAGATGAAAGACTACTTCAGGGGCAAACCAGTAACGTCTGGAGACATGAGTCAGATAACGGAGTCTTGGAGAGGAGGAGGAGGAATCTATATCCAAGAGTAACTGAACACAGCCCTTTTAATCTAGAAATAGAACTATAAATTCCAGGAGATAAATTAGTCTTCTGAAATGTTTGGTTCTGTGGGCCTCAGAAGAATAAAGCAGTGTGCACAATTTTGTAGAGAGGGAATAGTTCATTGAGACCAAAAAAAAAATTTAACTTCAAAACAAAAGCATAGGAGTGCATTAATTTCCCTGGAGGCCTTTGGAACAGTTTGGACCATTTCTGGTGTTATTCATCCAGCCTTTTAGAGCGAACTATTACAAGAGGAAACTTCCCTATACCCAAAGCCCAAGCTGTGTCTTAAGTGTACAACCAGAGGCAGATCAAAATTCATCAAAGAGCTCCCCAGTGCCCTCAGACAGACACGTGATGGTCACAACTTCTGCCTCTGAATGCTTGAAAGCTGCTTTTATTAGAAATGTGTAGCATTCCTCCTGTTCCAGTCAGGTTTTGGCTGGATTTGAGGAGTGCACCTTGGATTTGTGTTGGTTTCACCTGGAGCAGGCACCTTCCTGTGTCCCTGCTGCAAGAACCTTCATCTCCGGAAAATTCAGGCTCTCTGTGGTGTTCAGTGGTGTGATATGGTAATATTTAATGGTGCTGCCTCTAGGGTCCATATCATGCTTTGGGGTCTACTTCCAAGCATCCTGAGCATCCCCTGCTGAACTTGAGCACTGGTGGTGCCTCAGGAACCTCTCCCCAGCACAAGGCCATGTGGTGCTGTGTCAATACATGCTCCAAGTCCATTTGCCAGAAGCAGCTGATGATTTCAAAAGCTGAGTGCCATTCTGGAAGGTAATTTGAGTACTTCAAAGTGAAAACCTGATTGAAAGTCAGTGACATTGAAGGGGCAATTCATCTTATCTCCCTTAGCTGTCCAAAAGTCATTCCAGGCTTCCTGGGATTCCTCACAGGCAGCAGGGAGAAAGGTTCCTGAGGCTGGTGATGGATGTAGGTGACATGGTCTGCCCTGTGTAGGCACTGAGCTTTCTCCACCAGCACAGAGAGAGCCCAGGCATCCATGTGGGACAGACATCCAACTTGTAGACAATTAGAGATACATAAATTAGGGGTTTAAGTATTCTAAAATGTAGTGCAGGGTACAGATACTGAAAAAACCACGTTAGTGTGTAACTCCCTGCTGATGTGACTTCAGAGTTTCCAGGGTCCAAGGAAAACTCTTTTACAGGTCTCTGCTGTGCCTAAAGCTCAGATTTCCATGCAGTTGAGATGCCACTGTTATGCTAGCAGCACAGGGGGTAAGTGTACCCTGGTACAGCCTCTGCACAATTAGGATTCCAAGTAACTCCAGGAATCTAGCTCCCAATTCACACTTGAAATAGCACAGAGCTGGCTTTTCAGTAGTCTCCCCTCTGCGCTTTGCATTCCCACCTGCAGAATGCTCATCCTCCAGAGGTTTAAGAAGAATATGTTGTGTTTTAGGGAGAACAGAGCACTTGGCAGCACTGGGACGTGCACCCTGTGGCGATAGAGACCAGTGAGAACTTCGAGGTAGATGCAGCCTTTAACCAAGCCTTTTTGGGAACTGCCAACCCCAAAGCCCAGCAGGCACCTCAGGCTCCAGGGAAGCTGCAGGAACTCTTTGAATGTCTGTCCCTGTAGTTGTAAAGTCTGTCATTGCAGTTCACGAGAGACAACTAATCAATAACCGTGGAACCAAATAGGCAAATAAAAATAAAATCCATTAAGATGGCAGAGGTATTTACTTGTTGTATTTACACCTCGGAGAGCTGCACTGTCAGTCAGTGCTTCCCCTTCGCAAGATAGAAGCAATTTGTGCAGACTGATCCCAGTTTTCTCATTAATATGTAAATGAGGCATGCCAGTTGTTAGGTTAGAAGAAAGCTGTCATGTTTATTGTGACAGATTTAATGGATGTGTTTGGATTGTGCATTCAATGTGTTTTCAAGAGCATGTCTTATCTTTGTTTAGGCAGTAAATCAAACATGTAAACAACAATTCATTAGCATCTGTCAGAAGCTCAAAGCTACATTGTTATAGTTGAAAATCTCCCCAGAGGTGAAAAAAAGTATATCTGACTTATCCCAGATTAGTTGCAATATTTTCTTTCTGTTTGCCAACTTGTAAGTAATGATTGAGCCGCCGCATAGGTGCACTCGGGCAGCACTAGGGGTCAGGCACAAACAGCCAAACGCCAGGCATCAGATCCGCTGGCCAGAGAGGGGACTGCAGCCACCCACCTCTGCCACCACTGGGGACCCCCCACTGCCACGCCCAGGTCTGGGGTGGGGGCTGCAGGACGTTATTTAATGCCTTGGAAGGAGCTGCAGCCCATGGATCGCCACCAGCAGCTCAAGCCCAGCATCACCAAGTGGGAAATTTTGGTGTTGGGTAAATGGGGTACATGGAAAAAATAATTCAGATTTAAAAATCGGGCTACGAGTGGCCTCACAGAGGGTCAGGACTGGATTTGTTGGAGTGAAGAAGGACTGGACCTCGAGAACTTTCAGTGATTCATCGCCCAGAAACACCTCTGTGTCCTGCTTGGAACAGCCTGAAGGTGAACACACTGCAGGGTATCTCCTGTCGGAGATCTCAGTGTGCTTTGCAAACATCAGCCAAACCTTGTCACAGAGCCAGGACAGAATTGTTGTATCCATTTAACTGATGGCTCTGAGCAAGGGCAGAGATTAAATCATTTGCCCAAAGACGTGATGGTGCAGCCAGGTGGAGTAAAGGGGAGCATAAAATCATAGCAGGACCCCAACCTTTATTCTCACAGGAATTACTGATGTTTTCAGCTTCTAGTAGTAGCTCATAGAATCACAGGATGGTTTGGGTTGCAAGTGACCTTAAAGACCATCTAGTCCAACCTGATTCTGCTTTTTTTGCAGTGGTCTCTGAGACAGGTAGGTGGGAAGAAACAAAAGTTCACTTATGACTTTCCCTAAATCCAGATCTGCAGTGTTAAAGTGTTTCTGCATTAACTCACTCTTCCATCCTAAGTTTCTATGCATTTAATAGAAATAATAATTTGGAAAATGATACTTAAGAACTAGTAATTACAGTACATCAAATATTTATGATTTGCAATCAACCTGAAAATGTTCTTATCTACACAGCAAAGTGTGATCTCTTCCAGTGAAGACACAAATTATCTTTCTTAAAGATGCAATGGGCTTCACATATCAGCAGACTCCTTGGGATGGTCCAGCTGCAGCCACAATTTGGGGTTTAACTACTCTGTTGCAGTTGAAACAAGAGATGTCCATTAAATATGAGTGACAAGTCTCACTTGGCCATGGCAGTTGAGCAGCTCTGCCAAGTCCTTGAATCACAGAATCACAGGGCTGGAAGGGACCTTTAGAGGTCATCTAGTCCAACATCCCTGCACTGAGCAGGGACATCTTCACAGAAATATGGAATGCCGCAGGAGTCAGGTGCTCCTGCCACTGTTCGGTCAGAGGAACTGTGAAAATCTGATTGCATTGCAGTTGTGGGAAGATTTAGACCTTGAACAAGGTCAGGATTTGTGCCCAGGCACTTTGAGCAGAAATGGGGCAGCTTGATTTGGAGGCAGGGATGGATCTGCACCAAGAGAGCTGGGTAAGGTCCCTGTGGCTGGTGGTTCTCCCTTCCCATGTGCACAGGACAAGGTGTCCTGCATGGTGAGGGCGACACAGGGAGAAGGTGGGGAGCGAACTCCTCCGTCCCTGTTTGTGGACACAGAGCCCAGCGTGGCTCCCCATGGGCACGTCCTGCGCTCCAGTGAGGGATGCTCACCAGCCATACAGGTGACCCAGCATCTCTTTAAACCCAACTGGGCTGTTAAACACAGCCCTTCCTGGCCTTCTGCCCTCTCCCCTCAGGTTCATGATGGATCTGACCTTCAGAGACCTCGAGTTGTGGGGCAGAAGGAACCTGTGAGTTGCTGTTGACCCCTCGGCCCCTGTGAGCCCATCAAAGCTCACTGGGCCAGATTCTCATTTATTCAACTTCCTTCCTCCAAAGGAGCTTACAATTTAATCAGAACTTCTTAATAGTACATGAATTCTAAATTGCAGTCATTTGTTGCCACTAGCCGCAGGCTTTTCTGTCTGTTAGAAATATCTATGTTATTTCTTTCTTTTAGAGTTTACGTAAATAAAATAAAATAAACTTTTACAAATAATGTTTGCCACTTAATGATCTCAGCCAAAGTATCTATCTGAGGAAATAGAAATCCTTCCTTACAATTCATCTTAAGGATGTAGTTTCAGTTTCTTATAAAGTAATAATGAATGTACTACAGATAATGTTCCAATAGTGCAAATGAGAGGAGCATATAATCAAAATGATAATAGCGGGTATTGTATGGCTGGTATAATAAAATCTATCCCACAATGAAAATCATATCTCAAGGCAACGTTCTGTCTGATTTTTGTAATAATTGTACAAGAGAGAGCAGGGCACCAGGCAGCCAGAGAAACAAAGGTGCCGTGGTGGTTCATTAACCAGGCGTGCCCCGACAGCCCATGCTGCCCGGTCAAGGGTCTCTGCTGGGCTTTAAGAGAGGAATCAACTGCTCAAAATGGAATAAAAGTCCATACTGGAGCCAGTCCACACCTCCAGCACAGCCGGGATGCAGATTAAGGCACACAAAGGGCACGGCTGTGTGTTTAACAGCTCCCTGCCTGTGCAGCCCCCTCAGTGGGGAACATGGGCTTTCCTCCAGCGGAGCCCACGAGTCCTCATGGAGCCACAGGATCACGGAATGGTTTGGGTTGGAAGGGGTCTTAAAGACCACCTGGTTCTGACCCTGTGCCGTGGGCAGGGACATGTCCCACGAGAAGCTTGGTACAACTCTGTGTGAGTCTTGTTCTTTGATCACAGCCAGACTTTTCCAAGTGATCTTCTTCATGATGGGATGAGCTGTGGCTGTTCCCCAGTCTGAGGTTTCTCTCCACGCAGGTGAACCTTGCATTCCTCACTTGTTTATTTGGATTCAGTCTGCTGTGCAGCGCTCTGGGATGCCTTTGTTTCTGACTGTTTGGGGCCCATTAGAAGCATTTGTGTACATCCATAATTACTGAATTTTAAAACACAAATGGCTGCCTTTGGGGCCAAGAGGCACAGCAGATATAATCTGTCATGTCAACTCTCATTCACTTCACGGTTATGTATTTCCATAGAGGATGGCCATGCCAAAACTACTCTCAGGGTACCAACAGCATCAAAGCTGCCTCTCCAGCCAGCAAAACCAATTCGACAGGAGAGGCAATGCTCTGGGTGAAATGGCTGGAGACAGACTTTTTTCTCCCCTGGTCTAGCTTTTCATTATTTGTCATCATCTTTGATGCCTTAAGCATTTTGCTTGGGTCCTGCCCAGCACTCTGGTATTCCCAGAGTGCTGCTTCATCCCACTGAGATCCCAGTGGAAAGGGGCGCAGGGCAGACACCGCGGCAGAGCCGATCCCCAGCGGGGTGCGGAAGATACCACACGGAGGGCATCACGTGGCTGTCAGATTTCAGCAGCCTGAAGTTATTTGCAAGATTAGGATCTTAATCTGGAAAGTGGATCCAATCTAGCCTTCCGTATTACTGCCACCCGTGGCTGCAATAGGGTTTGTGTTTGGGTTTAAGTGTCGCGGATTAGTCGAGTGACACGTACGTGTATTTACATGTGTGTGCCCTTAAGTGAGGAATTGTCTTCATTCTGCTCCCTGCATGCTTTTGTACTCTGTTAAACACGTATTCCTGTGTTCATTACACTCCAGAGTTTGATTGCTGAGCTGTGTTAAAGCGTCGTCACAGTGCTTCACAGCGCTCAGATGGGAAGCACCATTAGCATCTGCTTATGGCGCTCTGCACATGCATGTCCACCTTTCCCAAGGAATTCCCGGGCAAGGCAGGGCTGGGACAGGGCTGGGACAGGGCTGCAGACCACGTGCAGGGCTTCCCTGGGCCAGCCCAGCCCGTGACCGGGTGTGGGGCAGGGCAGGAACATCCCACCTGACATTCCAGCTGCTCTGAGGCTGTGTCAGGATGCCCCCAAAGGTTTTATTCATAACACATGAGCTGGAAACAAAGTTCCAGCTCCAAAAACTGAGATGTCACTTCACTGAGAAGGAGCTTCCACTCAGTGGCAATGGCAGAGGTAGGGAGTAGGATCTTGACACAAAAGGAAATTGTAAATTTAGTGGCACTAAAATGAGCATGGAAATGTGATGTTATAGCTCAAACTCTGTGCAAACCCCACTGCATTTGTTATACACACAGGGTAAAGGCATCCCACGCATGGACAGAGACTGGACTGGGAGAAAGAAAAGCGCCTGGGCTCGCCCACTGGTCTCATATAAAGACAGAAAAGTGCAGAAAAAGCGATTAGAGCTTTTGAAAAGTTCTCGCACAGCC
The DNA here is from genome assembly GCA_013389985.1 of Dryoscopus gambensis. NCBI lineage: Eukaryota > Metazoa > Chordata > Aves > Passeriformes > Malaconotidae > Dryoscopus > Dryoscopus gambensis. The sequence goes on from WEIT01029165.1 coordinate 757,182, forward strand.
AAGTGGCTTCTGCTGAGCCCCTTCAATGTTGTATTTATATATTTGGTCTGTTGGAAAGACTGGTTTTACAGTCCAGAGAACAACTGGGGGGTAAATCTGTTGGGCATATGTAAGAGTTTTGTCAGAATGGAAATAATTTATAAAGTTATTATAGTTATGCTCAAGTACATCTTCCTTTATGATGGAAAATCCTAATCCCGCAGCCACAAGAGAAGGCCTTCCTGGCTTAAAGAAACAGCTTGATTTGAAAGAGAAAAAGATGTTTCTGAAGCTAAGAGAAGATATATAAACACCACAAAAGTAAAATACTACAAACCAGGATGTTATAGATGCTAAGTAAAGCAAAGTAAAAGTTAGAAAAGGTCCAAAAAGAAAATGATGGTCAGCAAAGAAAATGATAATTTGTTTAAAGCACATTAGCAGAAAACCAAAATAAATTCCTAAAAATGGTGTTGACCTTGCTAAAGGCAAACACTCATCTGTTGGAAGGTAAAGATTGCATTGCAATTTATGTTATTAACCATCAAATCCCCAGTAATGATGCAGAAAGTCAAAGCTTTGAAGAGCTTTTATGTCTGTACTTGAAGAACCATCCAGATGATGTGCTCTTAGCACCTGCAAGAAGCTTTCCTTTCCACCAGGACTCCAGAAGAATACTGGACACCACAAGGAGACAGTTTAAAACTGGCAGGATAAACCTCTGGGTCTGCAGTTTAAAACAGCCAGGTAAGGTGTATTCTAGAACATGATTTTTTTCCCCCTGTCAGCTCCTGGCTCCTACCTCTGCCCTCCCTGCAGAGCTTCCTGACGCAGGGCTTTTCCCAAGAGCCTGGAAAACCGCAGTGAGGAGTTTCCTGCTTGCCCAGTGCTGCATCTGCCCTTTGATTGCCCAGGGATGCACACGCTGACTCCACTGTCCTCCACCCGGAGTTCTCAGAGCCTCCAGGGGCTGCTAGGGGAGTCCTTCTGTTCTCCTACAGCTTTTGGTGATGTGTTTCCACGTGTGGTGCTGCTCCATCAGCTCGGCACGGAGCTGTCCTTCCCAGCGCCTGCCTCGCACCGCACGCTGCAGGGGCAGCACATCTGCACCCCCACACCTCACACCCTGTCTGGCTCCTTATCTTCAGACTAATTCAGAAACAAAAGCTGAATTAGAGTTGGTAAAGAGATGACAAGCGAATGCTGGCAGCGAAAGCCACAAAATCAGAAATATAAAAGGGGAATTAAGTTGTTAATCAGATTGAATAATTTCAAAAAGAGTGGGGAGAATTTTCCAATGAAAAAGATGACTCCAGCATATAAATTAATCTTTTGTATAGGAAGAAATGAAAGTCATTAAATGTCATTGTCTTATTTTAAAAGCAGCAATATCCTGTCTGATTGCAAGTACTTAAAGTGGGATGATTAAACAGAAACCTTATCTTCAGTGTTCCAAGGAGAAAATTGGAGAAGTTATCCAATTATGGATAATAAAGAACAGGGAAATATCGGAGCAGAGGGGAACTTGGTTAGGTAAGTTATGGAAGAATACTTGGCAATCAGTCCCACCCAGCATCCCAGGCACAAACAAAATGGGATCACACCAAATGTCACAGCTTCGAGGAGCCTTTGAACTGCAAAGGCTTGTGATTTTCCATTTTTGTAAGCCCTCTTCAGACCTGTATAAAACAATAGCCTGAGGCCCTTGTAAATACTAATATTCTGTTAAAACATCTGGTTACTGTAAAATGGGATTGTCTTTATTTCCAAACAGGAGTTTACAAGCAGATTATCAGCTGCTGGCTGGCTGTTACTTTATACTCTCCAGCGATCCTCCACGCACAGGCATCTTGCTCTGCCTGAATGGCATTTTTCTAGATTGCCAGTGAAATTTTAAGTAGAAACAGTAGTTCACATGACAGAGGGAATGCTCTGGTCGGGGTCTTCCCTTTCTGCTGCAGATATCCAGATGTCCATAAGCTCTGAGTGCCTCCTGCCTTTAGTGCCGAGACTCCTGCAGTGCCTGTGTGAGCTGGCACAGATGACTGTCCCCATCCCCTGCTCAGAGGGAATGTGAATGGGGACAATATAAAACAACCTCTCACAATGCAGCACAAGAAGTGGAGGTTTAGATCTTTGGCCAAGAATGAAGCTTTGCATTCCTAATTCAAGAGAAAGGTTTCCTTCGCTCTGCCAAGGGAAAGAGCCCTTTGTCTGGACGGGACCTCCTGTTGTGGCTAAGGAACACTCGAAGCTCCAAGCAGAGTATGGAAAACTATCAGGAGCTGAAACTCAAATTGCTGTGCTTTCAGGTGGTCTTGGTGTTTCTGGGGAGCCCAGCCTCCGTGGAAGGATGTACCACTGCCTACCAAGGGTCTGGTACCTGAGCCTGGGCAGTAAGTGTGTTAAGGACAGCACAAACCTTTAATCTTTGCACCTTTCTTAATTTAACCTTTAAAGGATGTAATTTCTACTCTTTTTTCTCTTCTTTCACTGTTTGGGGAGCTTCGGCTAAATACAGGCAGCAGCACCAGGGGAGCCCCTGGAGGGGGAAAGCCAGTCCCAGCACACCCCCAAGGGGGCACATCCCCTTTCCCATCTACTGCCCACAGTTCCACAACCACCTGCTGGGAAAAAGAGGAAGGTTAATTTGTCTATTTTTATGTCTGTGTGGCTGATCTCAGGCTCTGTGTCTGATGCATTTGGCAAGTAAATAACTAGACATGAAAGTGGAACAATGTACCTGTCGGGGGGG
>WEIT01029165.1:759944-913238 GCA_013389985.1 Dryoscopus gambensis
TATGGGAATCTTGCTTTTCAGTTTATAAAGGGAAAATGACTCTTAATGAATTCCAAGATGCTTCAAAACAACCCCCTAAAAAAAGAAATCCGTCTTTAAAGTGCACTTAGTTACGTATAATTGATGTCATTAAAGGGATCTTTTGCAGAATTGTTATTTATGTAAAGGAATTACCAGCTGTAGGACTTGGTATTTCTATCTTTTGAGCCAGCAATTGGGTAAAAAAGTACCTTCAGAACTGAAACTTGCAGTCAGAGGCAACCTGAAGCTCAGCCCTGGCAGCCTGACCGTCTGCAGATATTCTGGCTGAGTAGAGAGGATAACACTTCGTAATCTGGTATGACTTAAATCTCCTCTGTGCCAGATAAGATAGCGAAGGGAGAAAATCAAATCAGGTTTCAGGGAGAGTTATCACACTCCTTTGTACAAATTTGTATCTAAATCTGCAAACTGAGGAGCGTGTTGGGAGCCTCTTAAGCAGGACGGGCGGGAGGGAAGCCGCCTCTCCTGCTCTGTGCCCCACATTGGCTGCTCCAAACCCACAATCCCACATTATCCACGGAGTCCCCTCCTCAGCTGGCTGCCCACAGCCTCAGATTTATGGGCCATTCCCTTGCACATCAGCATGCTGGGACTGGTGGGACACAGAGCTTCTTCCACCCTTCTTTCCTCATCAGAAACCCCTTTTGTTTTCAAGACCGAGAGATGGCTAAGGAACACTCACAGATCTTGGGACATCTGCTCTCTAGCCCGCCTTGCCGACTCGTAGGATGTGCTTTTATGATGGAAACAATTCCAGTTCCACTTGCTGGCTGTCATGCTGCAGTGGTGCCGGGGTATTTGCTGGAATAGCACTGCCTTGATTTTTACGACGGAGCGGAAATATTCTACAGGACCAGGGATGTATTCCTTCCCCCAACAGCTGAAGTGCAAGCTTTCATCTTGAGCCATCCTCCTTCTCTTCTGGACCCTCACCCGAGCCGGTTGCTGCTCAGCTCAAGAACAAACAGATGTTTCCCTTGCTACACAGTATGTTGTTTAATCCCACATCAGGGAACAGCCTGGTGCATTCCCATTAAATTGTTGGCTTTGGAAGGTATTTTGCCCTGGATGTGTAAGGAAATGCAGCTGATAACAGTGTTAAGGCTTTACAGCAACTCTGGCTTAACGCCCTTCAGGGCTGGATTCTGAAATATTGCATAGGAAAAGAAAAGCAAATATGGTGCCCAAATTTCAGGCATAGGGCTGGGAAGACTGGGATCTGCTACCAGGTTATGGTTTCAGATGTGTAAATCACCTCATATAGTCCTTACAGTGACCTGTGCTTGGAACACCTCTAATTTGGACATTGAAATATTCAGGATCAATTCACAAGCTTCGAAGTCCACATGATCTTAATGAAATCTGAGTGTGATCAGCAGCACAGAAGCAAATCCCTGGTCCAGACTGGGGTGGGAGTTGTGGTCTCCATGTCCTGTGCAGTGTGTGGGTCTGGGAAGAGGGGAGCTGTTGTAGGAGGTGGCCACGCTCAGCCTGAGGATGTTGTGCACCCACAAGACACGCAGCTGCACCAGGCACATCTCTGCCTCAGGTGAGGAGGGCTCGGCTGCCCCCTGCACTGCCTCGGGAGAAGGTGCTGCCCAGAGCTGTCCTCAGGCACAGCCAGCCCTGGTGGCCCTAATCATGCACTGGCACAGGGGAGCACTGCCACTGATTCCACACTCAGACCCGGGGGAGACATTGGAGGTTTGCCTGAATGCTGTATCAGGACAATAATTTGCTTTTCTGAGAATTTTCCAAAGCAAAGTAACGTACGTAATAAATGCAGAGCTAGATCTTGATAGGGAAGAAAACCCAGCTCCATTTTGAAAACAGACCGTACAAGGTGAGGCAGAACGAGGATCTCTGCACAGGGTAACCCTCCTGCAGCAGAACAAATGATGTGTTTCCTGACAGAATGGAAGGGTCCCTGGGAAGCTCCCAGGGCTGGCTGGGGGGCTGGTGAGGCTCTTTGAGACCTCAGCCCACTCGTCACTGATAGCCTGCATGGTGTCCCTGCCTCAGCAATGCTTTCTATAGTCAACACCCTTCCCCTTTGGTCCCTCTCAGCCTGCTCACCACAACTCTTCCGTTCCACTGAACTAGGTCGCTTAAAACACCAACTCTCCCTGCTGTCAGGTGCCTGTTTGGGATGGGAGTTGGGATTTTAGGGTGCAAAGCTGCCTCTCCCTTCTCCCCATCCCCGGATGTTGCTTTGAAAACACCCTCGCTCCCTGCCAACCCTGTGGATGGCAGCCCATAACCCAGAGCCCGGCTGCTCTCTCCTAGCAGCAGGGCCATTAGTATCACACAACTCATAACCAGGAGCCCTCCACACTGGTCCCACTAAAATCAATTTATGGTCTGGAGTATTTGGCCCATAAAAGGGTAGTTTCCTTTTTTTTCCCTTGTACCTTCATAACCAAGGTTATCTGCTCAAGAATGTAGAGAGTAAATGAGGTGGTTCAGCTTATGGATACAAATAGATCTTGCTTTTTTGACTTGCAAAATGAATTCCACTGTGACTTCGATAAAACTTAAGTATGCTAATGTTCAGTCAACCAGTTGTCTATTTATTTCTGTTTATGCCAGCATACCCATTAGCAACTTTTTCTTGTTTTCTTTTAGAATATTAAATGGTTCAAACATATTCTAAAAATTAGTTGATTAGCTTGTTAGGGCACATTTCCACTGCTAGTTCCTTCTGTAGCAAAAGAGAAAATGAAGGTAATTTTGTTTGCAAGGAACGTATGATTGGAAGCTGACTGTTGAAAGATGTGCCATGTCAATGTAATGAGGGAGTGTAATATCTTAGTTTGCATCAATATGGAAATAACTGTGCAGTTTGACAGACCTGATGCTAAAGGCAGCACCAGAGCACTCATTATGCATTCAGCCTCTGATTATGAAAAATAGTGTGTTTTCCTTTAAAGAGGAATACACATTATCAATCAAAACCATGCCAATTATTTCCAAAAGGGATCACAGCTAAACAGGCGTGGGGTCTCTTCAAATATAACTGCACCTGAGAAAACAGACAGATATCAAAGTACATGATAGTTTAATTTCCTGACAGTTGAATTAATTAGGCAATATAAACCCTGCTTCCTGATTGGCCTGAGCTCTGCTAGGCAGGCACCAGGAGTTGTGATGACTTTCTTCACTAAGTTGCATCCCTGGTCAGGAGTTTGGTGTCCCCGGACCTGCTCAGGTGGTCCCGAACATGGGAATTGAAATGAACTGAGGTCATGGAATCTCTCTTTGGGACAAGAGCACACTTAACTTATTTTGGCACAAATTTTTTCTTGTTAACCCTTTTGCTCCTGTGCTGTTTGAATCAATATTTGATCTTTTGATCTCCATGAGATTCAGCTGGGTGAATGTCATGATATCTTCACTCCACAGGCAGTTAAAGCCATTGCTCCAGTCCTTTTGCCATCCACCCAATATCTTGGCCCTCTACACCCAGAACACTCTTCATCTGAGCCCTTTAGTTTGTCTCAGAGCCCAAAGCGTTATTATAACCCATGGCCTGCAGGGGTTTCTGGCCCAGTTTGATCTCCCTTCTCTTATTTTCAGCAAATGACTTCTTTAAAATGCATAATCAGGCTGCATTCAACCCCCTTCACAGAATGGTCACGGGGCTGTTATTACGTGTAAAAAGAAAGATAAGAGGATAATTGCAAAGTCACCAAACAACATATATGAACACAGATAATTATCTGGAATAAGCAGTACTAGCAAGGAGTGGAAGGGCTGCTAAGGCCTTTTTCTTATTTAACTGGTTGGCTCTCCGTGCTTTGTGCAGGGGGAGCTCAGAGGGCAGAGCTCAAGGGTGTGCCACTAACACTCACATGTGGCATCTTGCAAGGCAGAGGCACACCAGACTTCAGAGGGCTCAGCGTGGAGCATGCAGTACCACACAAATCAGAAACTTCCCCGGCTTTTCTCCCTGTTTCATTTCCATTCCATCAATTTGTCCCCAAAGAGATGTCTAAATGAAAGCTGTGTTGCTGTAAATAGGGAAAGTCAGTTGATCATGTAGGATTTCAGTCTGCTTTTGCATTCGAAGGTCTCTAATGTCAAGTTGTCTGTAATTTGTACTGAACCAGAAGCAAAATACTGCTGTGCTGTCACTGGAGTGTCAATGACTTCTCTGCAAAACTGAATCTCTGTGACATTTACACATCCTAAGGACCTGTCTGAGCTTTGCATTCCACTGAGATGATGCAGGAATAACAGTTTCTTCAGGCTTCAAATTGAAGCTCTTCTGGCATTTTGCAGCTAAAGCAAGGGGGAAAAAAATGGTGACTTGTAACTGACCTTCTGTTCTGCTCCTTGGGAACAGCACTCGCTTCAGAGGGATGGATGGGACTTAAAGGATTGCAGTTGTACTGGAGGTATAAAAATTGCTGTAGAATTAAAGCCTAACTGGCTCTGGTGGCTGTATTTTCACCAGTCATTTGAAGGGAATATGGGAGTAGAAATGCAAAGCTCAGTGTTGGTTTTCTCAGCCGCAGGAAACCAAGCAGATGTATTATTTCTTTGTTAGCAAGGTACAAATAAACACCAGCTTAAGAAATCAGGAATGTAAATCCTGACTCTTCATAGGAAATTTCACTGAGAAAGCCCAGTAAAATTAGTTCAGAACTGGACTACACAGATTTGTTTCAAGAAAACAAAGAGCTCCTGGTTTATATGGCTCAAAGGAATGAATACACAAAATAAACAAAAAGGTTCAATAAATACCATTCTGTGATTTGCTGACCTGAAAATGAATGCAGTACTTTTTTTTTTGGTTGAGAGACCAAACAACTCTTCTCATCATCAATTGTTTTCTGTAGATGTACCTGTTCTAAGTGTTCCCCCATCACAGTCCATCTTGATCCCTTGCCATTCAACCAAGTTGCAGTCATTTAGAGTACTTATGTATTGCAATAGTTTCTATGACAACAGATGATGGTGATGTTAAGAGTAAAGAATTTTAAGTTGGGTCTATGAATAGGGAGATAAAGGCACTGAACTGCAGAGGGAAAGCTTTGCTTCCAAACATTCAGCTTCAATATCTCCGCTATTAATATTTACCGGCAAATAATGACGGTTGTATGAAAAGCAAATACACTCAGACTTGAAGTTTTAGGCAAGCAAATGTTTCCCTAAAAATCGTTATTGTGAGGATTTGACGAGTTTCTGAGCAGCCCAGGTTGCTGGGGGACCGGATTGGCCCCGGCAGCGACTGGCCCGTTCCGTTCCATTGAGAGGAAGGTGCGAATGCTCCGAGCCTACACCTCACCCTGCGTGGGACTGAGCAGCTGAGCGTTGCTGCCAAGCCCTCTCAAACACAAAAATACTACGCTGCTTAGTGATGATGGCTCCAAACCCTGGGGATCAGAACTCCTTCACTCGCAGAAAAACTTCCTACCGACACCTGGGAAGACAACACTTCTCTCCCAGTTCTCCTGCAGGCCCCCGTGCCAAACCCACTCTGTGGTTTTCAGACCCACGCTCCTGCCATTAATGCAGTTTTCCTCCTGGCTGGTTTATCTCCACACAAAGCCGCACTTCAGCTTGCTGGGGTCAGGACAGACTCTTCATCTTTGGGCAGTGCTGAACAGAAAAGAGCTTTGCCCTTCAGCTGGGGGCCAATATCTGATCGTATGATGCAAAGAACTCGCCAGGAAAAGTCTTCCCCGGTGGTTAGTAAATGTCAGGATACAATCGGATATCTACTGCACTAGTTTAGGTTGCATAATTAATTCAGTATTACTTGGACATGGATAATAAAACCTGCTTACCTACAGCGGTCCAAAAAGGCCATTAGGAACCCACAGTTAAGAAAGCTTAAAGTTCCTGCCAATCCCAGTGGCAGCTGCACGGAGAGAGCGAGGAGCGGATCACGGTTTTGTGGCCAAATTTGCTGTAATCAGGAACCAGCAACACCACATCCTGCCAGGCCTAATGACGGGAGGCGCTCAGCTCCCTGGGCCCCAGTCCTGCTGGGAGCAGAGGCTGCAGGGCTAATGCACCGCCCTGGGGATGATGGGGTGATGGGGTGTGGGACAGCAGGGATGACTCAGGGAATGGTTCTCTGTCCCGGAGAGGGGACTGTGCTCCACTCCGTGCCTCCAAACCTGTTCCCCCTTGGTGCAAAACCATGAAGGTGCCACTGATTTACCCATCGAGCTTACAACTGTAGCCAACCCCGACCTCTTTTATCAATTCTGGCCTGTGCGTAACAGAGTAAATCCAAACCCTTATTTTCAACAGCTGTCGAGTACTGTTGCCGTTCTGGCCTCCTACTCTGCTCACAAGCAGAACAAAATTTATGGACAGAAGGATTTCTTTGAAAGCAAAACTAGACGAGTCCAATTCTGTTACGGGCTAATCTGGGCAAAAGCATGTGCCAGCTCTTGTAACCTTCTCATGCCTGCACTTTGTTTTCCACTAAATGTCAGCTCTGATAGACTAGCCTGCTCATCTGAAAGGGCAGGTTTTTGCTTCAGTAAAAACAAACCTAGTTAAAAAGATAGACAGTACCTCAATAAAAAAATACCACGGATGCATGAAATGTTCAGGCTTAATTGGTATGGCTGCACTGCACCGTTTCCTTGCTGGCATATGCTAGCAGAGTGTATTTGTTGTCAGGGGATTTTCAAGGTTATAAAGCATCTTAAAGGTGTTGGGGAGTGTGTAAATTAAGCTGCTACAGGTAGGTAATGTTCCCATGATGTCAGGACTAAATATGCTGGTGCCTCCAGGTAAGAATTTACCGCGGTCTGGAGCACACGCTGGGGGCCGGATCCTCAGGTAACGTAAATCCTGCTGGCTCTGTTGGTTTTACTGCAGCGATTCAGCCTCGCTGCATTTCGGATTCAGAGATCCAGCCTTGCCACCTCATGTCTAGAGCACTGCAAGGCACAAAGAAGTTAGACATTAAAAACCCCACCCTCAGTAGCTGAGACTTTTGGCTGGATGCTGCTTCTCCAGAGGGATGTGGTGCCTCGCTTGGTGCCAGCTCATCTTCTTGGAGCTGGGGAGAAAGGGATTTTGGCAGGACAAGCTGCCCCAGCACAGCCCCACCTGGGAGCTGGGCAGCCAAATTCACAGCGTTTCTGTGGCAATAAACTGTCAGCAAGGGGAAGGCGGATGTTTAAGTGGCACATTATTTACTGGACTGGGGAATGAGGAAGCTGGAGGAAAGAGGAGCCTTATCCGGTCATTTTGAAAGGGATGAATGAAATGGCAGGAGCCTTCAATTTTTTCACTGGAGGTGTAAAGGAAGGAAAATACACGCAGCTCCACACTGCAAGTCCTGTCCCTCTCTGGGAGGGCGGCACTCACCCGAGCTCTTTGTCTTGCTCAAAGCAAGCATCTGCCTCTTCCCTGTCCTCTCCCCATCTCTGCACAGATCCAGTGAGCTGATCGGTCACTGTCCCCTTGAATCAGCCACAATTTCTCTCCCACTGCCCCAGACCAGTCTGTGCTGGAGCATGGGACCCCCACAGCTCCCCAGACGCTGAGGGCTGCAGGTGAGGGGATCCCAATGGGCTGGAGCAGCAAGGGTCTCACTGGGAAGGACATGTGCAGGAGCAGCGTTCCCGATTCCAGCTCACTTATTCCCTCTGGGCTCTCTCCGTAAGAAGAGCTTCCGGAAAAGTATTTAGGGAAATCTTGTAAGCATTAGCAGCATGATGGAGCTCTGCAGCCTTCGTGTAAATGTTATTCTGGGTTAAAAGCTTTGGACGAGTATGTTATAAACATAAGTATGTCTGTGGGGATTGTTAACTCTGCCTTTGCCAAGGTAACATCCCTGTTCCTGAGCAAGGGAAGGCTGTGGAATGGAGTACATCCATGTTGGTGTGCTGGCACTCCTGGCACTTTGGATGCAAGTTTAAACCATGGGGGAGAACAGCACAGAGAGGGTGGTCGGGTGTGTGCTCCTTCCCAACGAAGCAGTTGCTGTTCCACCCTGGTGTTACCCCACCCGGAGCCTCGGTGAACCCTGGGGCAGCAGCACCTTGGTGGAGGTGCCAGTGCCTGCCAAGATGTGTCCAGACCGCCCAGACAGCCCCTCCAAACCCCTCTGCTCCTCAGTCCGTCGTGTATTGTGCCATGATTCCCATCAACAGGCAGTGAGCCTCTGCTCACTGTGGGGGTGAGAAGCTCCCCCCAGGAACTGAGCATCCTCCCTCATGGGGAATCAAGAGTCACTGATCCCAGGGCTCTGGGCCAGGGACAGTGACCCACACCAAGGGTGGATTTTAAGGTGTACCAGATCTGCCCAGAACAGGGTACGCTGTCCTTGAAGAGCCAGACTGGGCACTTCTCGCCTGGAACACAGGCTGGGAGGATTGGGGATGTCAAGCCTGGAGATGAAAAGGCTCCAGGGAGATATTTGAACCCCTTCCAGGGCCTAAAGGGTCTCCAGGAGAGCTGGAGAGGGACTTGGGACAAGCCATGGAGCGACAGGACACAGGGAATGGCTTCCACTGCCAGAGGGCAGGGCTAGATGGGATATTGGGAAGGAATTGTTCCCTGGGAGGGTGGGCAGGCCCTGGCACAGGGTGCCCAGAGCAGCTGTGGCTGCCCCTGGCTCCCTGGCAGTGCCCAAGGCCAGGCTGGACATTGGGGCTGGGAGCACCCTGGGAGAGTGGGAGGTGTCCCTGCCGATGGCAGGGGGGGAGCTAAATGATCTTTAAGGTCCCTTCCAACCCAGACTGTTCAGTGATACACACATGGACACCTGAAAATACCAGCACAGGGAGGACATCTCTTAGGAAACACAAGTACCAAGGAAGCAGAACAGCATCCAAACCCTTCCAGGTTGTACCTGGCTGCTGTTCATGCCTATTAGGAGGAATTTCCCTATGGGAAACCTGGCTGTGGAAGCAGGGCAGAGCAGATCCTAAATGCATGTCCATGGCAGATGCTCTGCAAGCAGCATTGCCATCCCCAGAGCGTGGGCACAGGGCTGATTTTGGGCAGGAGGGATGCAACCCGCTGGAATTCCTTAGGGATGGGGGCCCATGCAAGACTGGCTCAGTTGCTCCTCTCGGGAGGCTTGGAAGGCACTGGGCAGCATGGATATGAATCCTCCTCCTGTGGTGTGGCAGTGCTGGGCAGCCCGGGGCAGGGGGATGGTCACCAGGAGAGCATCCCATGACCACAGTGGTGGGGACAGCAGGGACAGCATCCTTGGAGGGGGCTGCAATGGCTCATGTGCTGCTGCCACGTCTTCCTCCCGCTCGGGGGAACAAATTACCCTCATCCTTCTAACATTAGCAGCCATTTCCATAAGCAATTAACCTCTGCGTTACACCATCAAGCATCTGAAAAAGGTGTTGTGACACAGTTATTAAAGGATGGAAGGACTCGGTGGCTGGCATGCATAATAGAGGGTGGCCTTGCTTTCCAACCCGAATTTCTGAACTGGGGCAGAATGAGTGAAAACTTTGCCAAACAGAAATATTTCACAGTGTTTTGGGAAGGATTTGGTCTAGGTTTGTAATTTAAGTTTTGGGGTTTATTCATTTGGTTTGAAAGAAAGACTTATTTTCCAGCGAAGCAAATGACTACAGAAATTGTTTTCCACATTTGTCACTTTTTCTTTTAAAGAAACTATTTTATTTTATTTATTTTATTTTATTTTATTTTATTTTATTTTATTTTATTTTATTTTATTTTATTTTATTTTTAGTTTTTAAATTTTACCCCCACGAAACTGAAGACTCCTGGTTCAGGACCTAACAGCCCTGGATTTGCTGTTGGGGGCCTCCCTTCTCCTCTCTCTCCCAGGAGCTGCTGTGGATGGGGAGCTCCATTTTTGCCAAGGGATCCCCGCGGAGCAGGGGCAGGAGCAGGCAGAGGGAAGGAGCTGGGTCCCTCCCCACTGGAGCTGTGTGAACCTCTCTGAGATCCTCAGCCTTGCTAAACCTCCCTTGGCTATTCTGGCCTCCCAGGGCCTCGCAGCAGTGCCACAACACAGGGGAGGTTTATGAGAAGACTGCAGGTTAATCACTTCCCTGGTAATATGAGCAAGATGTGACCATTCAGCTGGAAAACAGGGGGAAAAAGGCCATTTCTTTGTAAAGGACCGTGCAGCTTTCCTTTATATGCTGCTTTTTGTTCTCAGCCAAGTGGTTTCAGCCCTTCTGGGCTGGGGAAAGCCTGTGAAATCCCCAAACTGCAACACCTTGTAACATGCAAAAGGTGTCCATAAATGTATATGTCTATAATGTTTATTTTTATAATCTATATTTTCATAATGCTTAAACCTGTTACAGATTTCATATGCAGCTGGAATCCCAGAATCCCAGACTGGTTTGGGTTTGAAGGGACCTTTAAAGCTCATCCCATCCCACCCCCTGCCATGGGCAGGGACACCTTCCACTATCTCAGGTTGCTCCAAACCCTGTCCAGCCTGGCCTTGGGCACTGCCAGGGATCCAGGGGCAGGATTTGTGTGCCTGCTCTGTAGCTGTCAGGGGCATTTTTTTTTTGGGCACAATTTGCTCGCTCAAAACTCCTTTGCTCCACCCACGCACATGAAGTTTTCTCTCCAAATCCCCGTGGAGCAGAGAGCACCAGGGCTGCCCCCATCCAGGCTGCCACGGAGTGTGGAGTCCCTCTGCTCTCGCAGCNACAACACAGGGGAGGTTTATGAGAAGACTGCAGGTTAATCACTTCCCTGGTAATATGAGCAAGATGTGACCATTCAGCTGGAAAACAGGGGGAAAAAGGCCATTTCTTTGTAAAGGACCGTGCAGCTTTCCTTTATATGCTGCTTTTTGTTCTCAGCCAAGTGGTTTCAGCCCTTCTGGGCTGGGGAAAGCCTGTGAAATCCCCAAACTGCAACACCTTGTAACATGCAAAAGGTGTCCATAAATGTATATGTCTATAATGTTTATTTTTATAATCTATATTTTCATAATGCTTAAACCTGTTACAGATTTCACATGCAGCTGGAATCCCAGAATCCCAGACTGGTTTGGGTTTGAAGGGACCTTTAAAGCTCATCCCATTCCACCCCCTGCCGTGGGCAGGGACACCTTCCACTATCCCAGGTCGCTCCAAACCCTGTCCAGCCTGGCCTTGGGCACTTCCAAGGATCCAGGGGCAGGATTTGTGTGCCTGCTCTGTAGCTGTCAGCGGCATTTTTTTTGGGCACAATTTGCTCTCACAAAACTCCTTTGCTCCACCCACGCACATGAAGTTTTCTCTCCAAATCCCCGTGGAGCAGAGAGCACCAGGGCTGCCCCCATCCAGGCTGCCACGGAGTGTGGAGTCCCTCTGCTCTCGCAGCACCGCTGGGACCGGCTCTACGTGAATCAAAATAGTCCACCAATATCTGGTTTTATGGCAAAAACCATTAGAAATATTCAGTGGAGTGAATGGTAGAAGCGGGAGCTTTTTCCAAATAGCTCTACGGGCTTTTTTTCCTTCCTCATTCCCTTTTTATAACACAATGAGCCTGTATGGTTTTATGTCCCATTTTTTGCAGTGAGGGGGACTTGACAAGGAAGGGTTTGGCCAACAACAGCCATACCTTTTTTTTTTAAATTTATTTAGGAAATAACGCTGACACTTTTATTTAAAGATCAAAGCAAGGCAAACACCATGACTCCAAACCTCTTCCCTTTTTTTCCCCCATAAAAGAATGCTATGGAGTTTACTAGTGGTCCCCCTAATGAGGTAACTTCAGCCCCAATTTCACATTATTAGCACTCTATCTGGGAGAAGCTGATGATCTTTGGCCACTGTAAAACATGATTCCCAGGCCAGGTGTTGGGCTCTCAGCCAAAATGCTCTGTTTTTCCCAACATTGCACTACAAAGGGCCTCAACGATGATAGGAAAGATATACTTCCTTTAGGGATCAGAGATAATTAACTCTTTATAGTTGCTCTTTTATTATTACTGAACCCATGCCAAACTTTTGCATTGCTTTACCTAATAAAAGTACCTCCTGCACTGCCGGTAGTATCCAAATTACTTTTTTCATTTGTTAACAGTCAGGCCTTTAACTGCTTTTTGAAGTTCTTTGTTGCAAAAAAACTCTCCAAATTAGTCATTCCTGAGCATTTACACTGCACGCTTCTTCTCCGTTTCCAAACTTTGTAACATAATTGTTCTCACCAAAAGGGAGGAATTTAGAAAATATACAAAGAAGTCAAAACAAGCACAGCATATGTTTCATAGAGCCACCCAAGGACCATATTTAGGGTACTGTGTGCTATTGTGCTGCCAAAAATTGAATTATTAGATTTACAGGTTCATTAATAATATCACTGCTCATTTGCAAGAGCAGTATGAAACAGGGCAGTATCATCATCACCCCAGCTTTGCAGATGGGGAAGAGAGAGAGGGAAAAAATGACTTTCCTGGTGCTAAATGAGCAGCATTGGAAGGGGCTGCCCAGGGAGGTGGAGAGGTCCCGATCCCCTGGAGGTGTTTCACGAATGACTGGATGTGGGGTGGTTGACAAGGTGGGGATGGGGCACAGCTTGGACTGGATGATCTCAGAGGTTTTTTCCAACCTGGAATGGTTCTGTGATTGTGTGAATTTACTCAACCCCAGGAATGGGACTGTGCCTCAGGGCCAGTCCCACGGCCAAGACCTGCCCACTCCCACACTAGAGACTGAGCAGCCACCTCTCTCCCCAGCCCATGACAGGGACATTTGGAGTTGGGATTTGTAAGGAGAAACATGCATAAGATATCAATTAGTCCATGAGAGTTTCTGGGGTTCCCTGTGATGAGATGCAGTGGAATAACCCTTCCCTGGACAACCCCCTGGGCTGGAGTTCTGGCTTTCCTCCCAGCCGTGCAGAGGCAGGGCACATCCCTCACCCCAGCCCACTGCCTGTGCTGGAGCATCTGCTGTGGGAACAGCATTCTTGCTGTTGGAAAGACCTGCTCTCCTCGGAAAAAGAAAGGAACGTTGATGCCTTAGGTTTTAAATTTAATACTTTTCAAATCCTATATTGCCTACTGTGTAACTCTGAAGTTTCCTGTAGCTCGTGAGCTGCTCTCTTAGGCCAGACAGACACAACAAAGCTTCCCTGAGCTTGCTACTCAAGGACACTCAGACTGTCCTAGGCCCAAAGGTGTGAGCTGGGGCTGCGAGAGAGGTGGGGAAATTGAAGAAATGACATCATTAGCTAAAGTTTTAATTGGTGAATTTATGCTGATACGCAAATGGACCAAACCTATAAAAGTGTGAAGAACTTGTGATTTGTCATCCATCTTGGGGTCCATTTTGGAAGTGGCCTCTGGCTCCCCAGGGTGCACCTTCGAAGGCCTTTCAAATAAATACCTGCCTTTATTCCCTTACTCCTGTCTAGTCTCTGTTTCTAGGTAGCCACTCAAGGCACCATGGGTTCTGAGAAGCACTGCATGTTGGATCAATACCCATTCTGCTCCTCAAGTTGGTATTTCCAGGGGTTTATTTATCTGCAGCCTCAGAGTTCTCAGTTGAAGAGCAGATTGCTCAGTTTATACCCTGCAACCAGGTGAATAGAGATTTGCAGATTTGCCACTCAATCTGAATACACATGGAAATGAAGAGAGAGGAAAAGAGATAAGTAATATTCACTGCATTTGGGATTTGCTTTCCTTTTGAAGCTGCATCTGAACAGACTAAAAACATAATCTTCCCAGATCCAGGCTCTGGGATTTTAATCTGGGTTTCTGGCTGATAACAATTAAAAGCTGACAGCACAAAAGTATTTTATTTAAAAGAATGATTGGCCTAATGGTATTCAACTGAAGCATGGCCTCCAGATTGGAGCTGGCCACATGTATAAAGTGTGGGGAATAGCTGAGTTACTCAAGATCACAAAGGGAGTTAATAGAACTGAGATCCACATTCAATGTCTTTTTCATTATCGTCTCTTTGTTCTACCCATTAGTATACACTGACTCCCTTTGGTAAGATCCTTTGTATTTCCAACTTATCAGGGTCTCATAAATGAAAGCCACGTGCTTTTATCTACTCATTCCCTTTAATAAGTGTCACAAACATTCTGTGTGATTGATTAACTGGTAACAAGAAAGAGACAAAGTAGGAATATGCATATTTGCATATTTTTCTTTGCTCAAAGAAATGCATTTTATACATACGTGGCACTTATAATATATCAAACTGCCAAAAGTTTTAAACAAAGGAGGAACTGAATTACAGTACAAAACACAGTGACAAGGCCAGATTTATCCTTGGTGTAACTCACTGATGTCAGCAGAGTTAACCCAGAGATGAAGTAGGCTCACCACGTGTACATGGAGCACCCCAGTAAGCTCGGAGGGATGTTCACAGGTCTTGCAGCCAGAAGGGACTGTCAGGATCATATCATCTGACTTCCTGCAGAAACAGGGTGAGAAGATTTTACCCATTTCCCCACTACACCCAGCTGATGGACTGAAAGATTACGTTCTGTTCCTGTTGGCAGGGGAGCTGTTTGGAACCGCTGTGGGAAGATGCTCTGTGTACCTTTGGAAGTGCTGAGCATGCTCCCCTCGCCCCGACGGCAGTGGGAGGCTTTGCTCACTCAGTTCATGCTGCATTTGGCTCTGTCGGGGCTGGAGATGGAGGCTGAAAGGCCTCATTGCACCCAGTTTGGGAGCGCTTCCCCTCAGAGGGTTTGTGCCTGTGACGGACGTGCTGCTCCTCTCTGCAGCGGGGTGAGCTGGGAAGCCCTGAGAGCAGATTGGAGCGTGAATTCACCTGTTCTAGGCACAAAAGGCTTGTGCAGAGGTAGAGAAGGGACCTGGCAGTGGTTAGCATTGGTGTCCTAAAAACCACTTGATCCCAAGGAATAACAGCTCTGTCAAGGCACAGGAACAGATTAACTGCGAGTGCTGACACTCAGGTCTGTGTGAGATTCACTGAACCACTGCTTCATGTGCCAGCTCTGGGGTAGGAAACAAAACAGCAAAATTCCCTTTCTGGTTTGTTGCACGCAAGAAGGAGTAAACTCTGTTTGAGTGAGTGTACTCCAATGCCTCCTCTGTACACCTTTGGAGGTGCCAGTCTCAAACTGAACTGTAACATTTCTCTAACACTTTACCATCTATAACTCCCTGAGTGTGTTCGTGTCTTACCTCAACCACTAAGAGAGCTCCTTGCTCTCCAGACAACCCCTTCCACCACATCAGTGCTGTGATTTCTCCCTGTGATCCACAGTGATGCCCACTCGGTGCTTTCCTACCTACCATTTCACACAAGGACCTCACATTTTTTATTTATTGATAAATTAAGTTCTGTGAAAGTCCTGTGAGGTGTTATATGATCCCTAAATTATGATGGGAAGCTGAGCCATGGAGCAGACTTAGTGACATTTTTACTCTTTGCAAAGAACTTCACCTTGCATCTCTGAAGGCTTTGTTTGGACCAGAGGATGTGTCTCCCTCCCATACAGATTTCCCACTCTGCTGTTTAAATGCAGCTGAAGAACAAGTCAGTCTTTTTCCATTATGCTGCAGTTTATTTTTACAAAGTACTACACAAGCACAAATCTATTAGGATTCATCCCATCTATAGATTTCCTGACATACCCTGCCCTTTTTACCTCCTGAACTGTGATCCTGAACCTAGGGCCGTGCTAAGCCTGAGAAGATCTCCGGGATAATTCTGCTCTGCACTCCCAAGTCTGGCATCTTCTCTCACAGCCACTTGTTTGGAGGGACAGGCACATTTGCAAGATTATCTTTTGGCTTGCGGCAGCAGAAATCAGAAACAGATTATTTGAAATGAGCAGCTCCTACCATTTTATCTCCAGGCCAGGTGGACACGGATGACCCAGAAGGATATATTTAGCAGGGAACACTTCAGACCGGGGTGCGTGTGTGTATCCAGTTACTAACTGTTAATCATGTCTCCTTCCCCTAAATTGGCCAACCCGAAGGACACCTGGCGATTCTGGAACATTCCTGTTAGATTACTAATATCAATATTAAGTGAAAGAGCTTGAAGAATGTCACATTAGTTCCTGATGGCTCCCTTCCGCCATACTCCAGGCCAGCAGGCTTTGGCAGATGTGGCTCCATTCTGTCCAAATGCAATCCAGGGTTTAAGAATGTGCTCACTTTCCTGGGACCATCTGTTTGCTTTTCTGCTGAAGGAACTCCAGCCTCTTTGGCAACCTCAGTGTATTGTACTCAATAAATCCTGACATGTAGCAAATTTTTTTGGCAGATCTTGAATCTGAATGTCATCCAAATTGTTCATTATTGATATTAAAACCGATTTGTGCATCACCAACCATTAAAGGAACACACTAAATATCTCCATGAATGAGAAGCCGAGTAGTCCATCAGAATACATTTATCAGCAGCAATGATAAAATGGAAGAAGAGTTCTAGAGCTTTTCCTGCTATGGCAAAAGCCCACATCTAAGAGCAGCTGCAGGACCCAAAAGGTACAAAGAGCCGATGTACAAGATAAAAAGCCAAAAGAAAGGTGTCTGTCCCAAGGACCACCTCATATGGTCCAGCATGTGGTGTCTGGAGCAGGGACAGAACCTTGCACCTATTCCCTTCTCCACAAACCCACTGTGTGACCACAGCAAGGTCTCTTCACCCTACATGGGTGTGACATCCTCTTCAGATCGTTGTTCACACTGCAGGATCTTCAAGGCATCATCAGGCTTGTAAAATAGGAACTGTGAATTTTTTTACTCTACCCTGATGTCCAGAATGAGCATCTGTAGCATGACAAAGTATAATGAACCTTTCAAAGTGAATTTCTATGAAAAATAATGATGGGTCCTTTCTGTGTGTGTAGAGTGTATACCCACTCTTTATCTTTAATTAAAAATGAATATTTTTCTAGATAAAGAAACTAGTGTAAAATTAGGTTTACCAGACTTATTTTTGAGGTCTGATTTCCACTGGAGCTTTGCATAAGTACTGTGGGGTTATTGGGCTCCAGTTGTTTCTGGTGTTTCAGTTGTCAGCATTCAGATTCCATATTTCACTTGATTTTCCACAAAAAACTTGCAGAAGTTTTGGAAAAATCTTAGCACTTGACCTTCCATAAAGAAATGGACTTCATTTCTTATTAAAAATATATTTAAAAAAAATCTATACTTAGCCAATGTAACAATCTATCCTGACACACCACATTGAGAACAAGGGTTCTGTTGACATTTCTTCATCTTTCCTTACTCCTCTCTGCTCCAATAACTATTAAAAATTCTGATATGAAGTTCTCCCCCTTTATAGGTGGACATGGATGACAAAAAGTAGAAATCAGACAGCTGTTTAAAAGGGACTTGGACTGTACAGTCCCACAGCAGTAGCTGGATCCAAACCCGAGGGTTGGCTCCAGGAGGAGCATCACCATTCTCCTTCCTTTGCCTTTTTTCGTTCCAACAGGTGGCCCAGGAATGTCTCATTTCTAGAGAAGCTTTTCTCCATGAACTAAGTGGGTTGTAGAGAGGTGGGAGTCAGTGTCTTTTCTCAAGTAACAAGTGACAGGATGAGAGGAAACAGCCTCAAGTTGTGCCAGGGGAGGTTTGGGTTGGGCATTAACAAAAATTTCTTCTCCAAGAGGGTTGTGCAGCCCAGGGCAGCAGTGAAATCACCATCTCTGGAGGGACTGAAAAGCTGTGTGGCTGTGGCACTTGGGGACATGGGTCAGTGGTGGCCTTGGCAGTGCTGGGCAGTGGCTGGACTCGATGATCTCAGAGCTCTTCTCCAATCTAAAGGATTCTGTGACTCCTTCTCTCTCTGTGGAGGGAACATGCAGCCTCGACAGCACGCTAAACTTTTGAACTTTTCCTCTATATTCTCCAGACACTCTCGCAGATCCTTCCCCAGTTAATTTAATGCTGCTGAAAGGCTGCAGACTGATAGCTCAGGAGACCAAAGCCTGTTGTTACAAGCAGGTAATTATTCAGTAGGATAAATGCTTCCTCCCATCGCACTGTCTCGGTGACTCCAGCCTGGGAGCAGCCAGACCAGGGCTAGGGTGGGGACACTGCCTCTGCTGCTGCTCCAAAATCGGTCTCTTTGCCCAGTTCAGTGCCAGTCACAGAGTTAGTATGGATTTTAGGATGTAGCTATGATGCCTTATCCTGAGCTTAGAATTAAAAGCCAAACACGGTTAGAGGGGAAAAAGGGATTTTACTTCCAAGTTTATTAAGGATCCTTAGATCCAGGCAGGAGCACCCCATAAGAATGCCCCCCCCTGGACCGAGGCACAGAATGCACATTGGAAAATGCACACTGGAGAATACACCGAAAAGCCCCCCCACGAAAGATTGATATACAATTATAGACCTTACATATTAGCATATTTATCGTAGATTTTCCAATGGGAGGCTCAGGAGGAGCCCCCTCGTAAGGAGTGACCCCCTCTGCATAGATCTATCTTAGTTTACAGAATATGTTCTGGAGAAGACCTTGGGTCTGGGGCTTGCTGACCCCTTAATTACAAAGTTTCTAAGATGTTTCATCTCTTGGCTTAACAGAACTTTGGGTCTAAGCTAGTTATCGAATTTAGGGAATTACAAGTATGTGGGTTAAAAGCACTGAGGGTACAGAAAAGCTGCATAAAAGTGTATATGAAGGGGGATATGAGAGGAATATATGAAAAAGCAAAAATTATTATGGCATCAGCTACCTCTCCCCTAGAAAATGGAGGGAGGGTGCCAGCACTTATAGATCTCTCTATTACCAAGCTGGCTCTGTTACAAGCGGCACACAGCGATTTCAGTGAGCAGCCTTCCAGCCTCAAGCCAGGGCACAAGGGTTTGAGGAAATGTGTTAACAATATCACCCAGTGTGACGAGGGAACTGTACTTTTAATCAGCTCTGCTCCTTGAGGTGATCGCTCTCTCCCGCTCTGCCCCTCCCAGCTCTGCACAGAGCAAGGGAAAGCACCTCACTGGCTGTGAGGGGTTTTATCTCCTTATCACGACTGGTGTTTTTTATCATTGCTGTTCTCCTGGTTTGTCTCACTTTCATCAAACTGCTGGGCCTATTAAATGAACTGGGGATCACTCCATATATTTCAGCCAGGATTAAAACCCCTGCTCTGATATCCTGCTTTTTGCTGTTACAACCTCTTCTCCTCTCCACTTGGCCACGTCACCTTGTAGGGGCTGACACTCAGTCAACAGCTCCTGCTTTCCTCTGCATAGGAGTTCAAAATTTTCTTGTACCTTGTGTAGTCCTCGCAACGTGAATCTGTACAAATCAGTGCATCTGGGAATACAGATGACAATTGGAATGGATCAGTTCATAACTGCTGAGATAAATGTCTGTCCTTAAGGTGAGGTTCTGCTCCTGATGATTCATTACTGCCTGAAACCTCCTGGCTTCACTGGGGCAGGCACTGCCCAGGGTGGAACACAAGGAGCTGGATGCTGCTTTGCATATTTATGGGAATCTTCTGCTCTGTGAACTGGCAACTTTGCTATCAATCCTATTCTGCACTGTCTCTATTAAATGCTCATATAACCCAGGGTTTAAATGCTCATATAACCCAGGGTTGTGTAACTGGCTGAGAGGACACCCTCGTGGACGTCAGGAAATCTGTATTCTGTTTCCTGCATCACGTTGGATAATGGATTCTCCTTGGGTTTGGATTTCCATAGGTAAATCTGGGATACTAATTCCTAACCTGCTCCTAAACTTTATGGAGCTTAATAGATGAGAAGTTATACCTAATTAAGGGGAAGTGATTGGTATGGAAGGAGATAAGGGGGCTGGCTCTGATTTCAGACCTGGTGCCCTGGTGTTCAGACACGATCTTTACCCCAACTATCCCTGCTAAAACACCAATGTTCCAGCAGGGCTGGTAACATCTCCAGTCCCAGGTATAATACCTTTGCAAGTCACTACACGATGCCGTGGCAGATAATTCCCACAGGAAATAACAGCAATCAGAAACCTGACCACCTTCCAGTGAAAGTACAAGACGTACTCCTGAACTTGCCTCCTCAGTTATCAAGGCTCTGCAGCATGTACATTAGGAACAGAAACAAACCCTTTCCAAATAAAACACTGGGCTGCTTCCACAGGGGAGGACAGGAGAAAGAATGCATCTGAAGGATGTTACTCATCTCCTTTAATACACTGCTCTGAAGTGCATCAATACATGGCGTGAGGGTGGCACAAGAAATGAAGCAGCCTCACAAGTCATGCAGGGCTTGGGGCAAATGGTGGTGGCCAGCTAAAAGAGCTCTTTGCAGCTTTTGCCCTGCAAAGAGTGCAACTCTCGTTTCTTAGGAGCAAAGCTGCCTCTGAACGTGCACCAGCTGGTAGGAAAAGCTTTGCAGTTCAATAGCACCTTCTATCTGCGAGACTCTGCTAAAATAATAAAGTTTAATAATAGTTGTTCTGCTCTCTCTAGTGGAACATAATAATGAAATGGAAAACAGATGATTTTTTTGCCTGTAGGACATGAAAATAATTGATTTAGGACTATAATTTTTAATAGTAGGACTGTGGAAGTCCCTAAAACTCCTTAGAAGCTGGGAGCATATTCTAATGGAAAGATGACTCAGCGCTGCTCATTCTTATTCTACTTGTTCTTGTTCATTAAACATCGTGTGCTGGCCACAGTTAGAGAGCAGATATGAGGATATGGGGCTGTGGGAATCTTTGGTCTGAAGTGATATGACAAATCTTGTATCTTTATGGTTTAACTCATGTTGGATTTGTTAGGAAACCGATGTGCTGGAAGTAGGATGAGCAGTGGCCTTGTCATGTCAATGCCCACTGACAAACACAGGACCCCGTGGATAAATGACAGCTGGTGGCATTTTCAGGAGGCCTCTCTCCTCTGCAAGGAGGATTTCAGTGCACCAGGTGAAAGCACTCAGAAGGGTGAAACTATCCTTATGATCAGGGCCAGCCACTCCTGCTCTTTTATTTCAAGTATTTGGATGTTCTTTCCTCCAGCTCCACTGAATTTATAAATATTTGTAGTGGTTCAGATGTTGGAGTGGAATAGGATGATCTTACTTTAGAAGTGTTAAATGTATTTCCTCACAAAACAATTGCCACTCTGTGACAACAACTCGTGACCTTCTGATGGCTGCAATATCAGTCTGGAAGGGCTGGGAGGGGAGGTTGGAATGAGATGACTTTTAGGGACCCTTCCAACCCAAACCATCCTTGTGATGGTTCTTTGTCTTGTACATAATCATTGAAAGCTTGGGCTGAAGTCACACACCTCTACCTCAGAAGCCACTTTAGGTGACCCTAAAGAACCATAAACTATTATCTCTACAGATGTACCACAGGTGGAAGATTATTTGATCAAACCTAGCACGGGTTTTAATTAATTCAGCAAATATTGAATCCACTGACAACTGTTGCTTAGAAAGTAAATTCCACGGGGCAGGGATAGATGGGATCTCTGTGTTGAGTGTTACACAAAACATATTGACCCCATCAATAGCAAACAGGGCTCTAGAATGTCACTTCTTGAACACAGATAGAATTCAGCAATTTCTTTTCCTCCGAGGATGAAACTCCTGCCTTACCAGCTGATTTCAACAGAACCACTCGCCTGCTCAAATCAAATCAAATCAAATCAAATATTTTGGAAATAAATTCTGAAACAGTTAAAAGTGAGGCCTGAGAACTGAGGTGCAGCTGAGTGATCCCACTCACATGATCTGGAGAGGGGAAATTTTGATTTGTGTGACAATTCAGTGGTTTACAAGGTGGAGCTCTCATGGGATGGCAGGGCAGAAATCCAATTCTGTTGGAGTAGGAAAAAGCCAGGGAGGATTTGGGTGTATCAAAATGTTCTGTAAATTCAAGATATTATTAATACTGCTTTGTGTTAATTTTATCCCAGGAATCATAGAATCGTAAAATGCCTGGCTTGGAAGGTGATTAAAAATCATCTCATTCTACCCCCTGCCATGGGCAGGGACACCTTCCACTATCCCAGGTTTCTCCAAGCCCTGTTCAACCTGGCCTTGGACACTTCCAGGGATAAGACATCGACAACAAATAGTTATGAACTGAATAGAAAGTTAAATGCAAATGGGAGCAATTCCTGGTGCATGCCTAAAATATGGAGTTAGTCTCCCATGGTTTCTTCCTTTTATTTTTATTAATCCTGAAAATTAATTACTGCAAATGATTTGGTTAGTCAAAATAGAGGAATCAGATTATAAATAGATTTTTTTAAACAAGTTACTTGAAACCATGATACAAGAGTCCACAGTAATTAGCCCCCTACGAACAGTTAAGTAGGAATTAGAGGAAGCCTGTTTGGGTTCTTTTTCTTTTATCAAAATGATCTAATTCTCAGTTTTTTATCACACTGGACTGGCGAGCCGTATGTATAATGCTATCAAAAAATAAAACAGCACAAAACATTGACATTTGGGGAGCAGAGAGAGAAGGGGGATTTAACATTTCACCAGTGTCGAGAAGAAAGTCCAATTCTCGTTGCTGGTGCAGGAATGCTCTCCAGCACAGCATCCTGTGTGCTCCCCCCTGCCCTGGCCAGGAAAACCATCCCCTGCCCACCTGAGCCCGCTCAGCTCAGACGTGGCCACGTTGTCAGCACTGCTGCATCCCTCAGGGATAGCTCATCCTCCCAGTCCCAACGTGCAGGCACTCCCTCCTGCCACACAAGGAATTACACGGCTCACGTTTCTTTAAAGAGGTTAGTGGGAGATGGCGCTGAGGTCTGGGAGCGCTGACAACAGGATTGCTGTTGTACAAAGCTGGCTGTTTCCTATGCTCCCAGAAGTTCTCACAGCAGCAGAGGAAAACCACAAGTTTCTTTTCAAATCAAGCAGTCCGTTACTGCTTTACATCTCTGTAAACTGGTGATTGATTGACACTCGGAGAGAGATCTGGAAAATCTTCTGGATTAACAGGAGAAGTGGTTTGTGAGACAGAGGGGTTTTGCACAGATTAAATCCTGCTAATGCACCCGCTCTGCAGGAATTGTCTGAGGAGTATGGGAGGAAGGTGACAAGGAGCTCTTGCTCTCCCAACCTGAGGGTCAACCGACTGCACCCAGATGTTCTGGCACAGCTGCGCAGCCCTTTCAGCTTCCAACCCTCTCTTCTCTCCCTCCTTGTCCATCAGATTGAGCAAAGTGCTCTTGCAGAGTCACCCAAAGCACCTTTCCCTCTTCTGGAAGCCCCATGAGCACCAGAACCCAGTGCTGGGTCCCTGGGGGTGGCCCTTCAGCTGGGGAGACGCAGCCTGGGGTAACACCATCCACCCGAACTCAGGGAAACTAAAAGTAACTGAAAAGGAGGTGACAAGCTCCTGGTAGCATCACTTTTTTAGCACCACTCCAGCTGGCAGGTTGGAGAGGGAATTGCATCTTCCAGGAGCTCTGCTTTATGGAGAACAACTGCACTGTCCTGGAGGAGAGCTCCTGACAGGGCTGCAGCGCTGTCGCTCTGCGCAGGAAATAGCTTAATCCTGTCACAATCTCTCCGCAATTTTCCTCTGTATTTTGATGTATATGGTTCCAAAGATACGGTTTTATTTGAAATAGAGTTTATTTCAGACTCTGAATGTCAAATTTAATTTCCAGAGTTTTTATTGTAGGACAAAATATATATTTTTTTTTTTAGTGAACCATTAGAATTGTAGTAAATAACCAGCACTGAGTTCTGACTTTCTGCTCTGCAAATGTAACAGTTTCCAAGACAGATACAGATCAAGAATTGACATTTATTCCCTCACTGTTACCTACACTTTAGATTTTTTCAAAGGTTTTTTATTCACTATTGCCTCTGGACCAGCAACATCAAAACATTATGTTTGGAAAGATCATTCCTGTGGGGACTCTGCACTGCAGGAGTGCAGCTTTTCAGACTGCCTGTATCAGTTTCGGATGGAAATCTCTGCACTGTCACTTCAGAGAACTCAGGCCAGCAGGTGGTTTATGATGCAGAGAAAGCTGTACTGGAAAAAAGGAATGTTGGATTTTGTTAGTAGAAACAAAGTTTAGTGTGGATCCATGCCAAGGAAGATGAGGTTTACAAGTCCAATACTCCTGGTGCACATGAGACATTATATCAGTGGTGAGAAATTTATTGCAATCATCTTCCTATTTCCATTTCTGCCTCCTTTTTGGTGACATAATAGTGTAAAGAGGAAAGGTCACACCTTGATGCCAAGATGATTCATAACTTTAATACCAGAAGGAACAATTGACCTAAACAATCTTTGGCTGAAGTGTGTTTCCAGCAGTGCTTTCAGTCTTGATCCGAAGCCAAACAAATAGAGAAATATCCACCACAAGGATATTGTGAGGTGGTCAGAACCACCTGCCTGAGGAAGGAGGTTGATATCCAGTGGAAGGTCTCTGAGAAGCCAAGACAGAGCTGACCAAGCCCTGCATGGAATTATCTTTCTGTGGAGATGGCCCCATGGCAGGGGCTTCTCTGCAGAGTAGCTCTTGTTGCACTCACTAAAACTAGCCTGGAAGAAAAGTTATGATGGTTTTCCCCCATGTACACTATTGACAAAGCCAGGGATATGCAAAAGGGATGAAACCAAGATCCAGGACAGCACAATGGCATTTGCTGCTTCGGGAAGCTGCTGCTGTGCAGCCCCTGGGGGAGTGAGGTGAAATTCCTTCAATTGCTTTTGCCTGCCCTGTTTAGCTGTGCACGAAGGCAGGCGTGAGGTGGCAATGAGAGAGCAGAAACAGCGTGGGGAGGGAGAAATCTGGGCCACCATTTCTGTGTCTGAACTGCAGACTGGGCTCTGGGAAGAGACCTGAGAGCAGGAAAGTGCTGCAGATCCACCCCCACCCACAGCGGGCAGGCCCAGCCCTGACTCGGGTGAGTTGGAAGCATTTGGACTCCATAGGAAGTTCTACCTACAGCAGGTTAAAATTATCCAGAGGACACTGAGCCAAGCTGTCAGAGAAACTACTGCTTTAAAAAACCAGGAACTGTGTCACAGCACGGCAAACATATGCACAGATTGATTTTGGCTACAAACCAAGAAATCTGTACAACCAAAGAGCCCAGCTTTTAGTTGTAACCACGAGGACACAATTAGGATATGACCTGCTCCTGCAACAGTCAGGCCAGCAAGGAAAAGCCAATGGCTCTTGGAATACTTCTGCTGGAAGAAAATTTTGGTACCAAGTAGGACAAGAAAAATGTGAAAGAGAAAAGAGAAGCAAATGGAGATGTGAGCTGTATGGTTGGCAAAACAGGCTTGGGTGGGAATAAACCAGAGTGAGAAATCCAAAAGAAAGACAGGAATCTTGAAATGGGTGATTAACAAAACGATAGACCAAGGTTCAGAAGTTTTTATCGTGTCCAGAAGATCCCATGTGAAGAGGCAGATTGTCTCACACTCCTGTGTTACCACTTAAATCCAATTACATCTGGTAGAAATAAAAGCTGGCAGACACAGCAGGTGTTATCAATGCGGGATTTGGGAAGCAGCCATCCATCCATCCATAGAGCATTACCAGGACCCAAATGGGCACCTTTGGCAACCTCAGCAAAGAACCTGGCTGTTGAGTTGGAAAGTGTTTTCCTAGCCCAGAACTCAGAGGGTTGTTGAGGGTGACAGAGTGTGGAGCCAGGTATTACTGTGCTGCAGCTCAGGGCTCCCTGAGTGACCAGATGCAGCCCCTTAGACCGTTTCACATCTTTCCCAAAAGTGCCTCTCAAGTTTGCTTTCACTCCCCAAAACCCCAAGCCAGCTCCTCTCTTCTTTTCATTTTCTTCTCACACAGGAGCGAAATAAAATCCTGTGCAAGTTTTGAAAAGAGGTTTTAAAGATAACATCCTGTGTTTAGATTAGAGAGGAAAAAGGGATGGAAGGGATGCATAATCAACCTCGAGGACACAAACTGCCAAAGCGGCCTGGGAACTGGGATGAAAATTTAGTCGGCGCAGAGTTTGCAGTTCATCGACACTCGAGGAGGTTCTTGAGCGTTCCCTGGAATTTGGTACTAAGCTCTACCCAAAGTGAAGCACTGGGTATTCAGTACAGTTTGGAGGGGCAGTGTGTCTGCGTGGTTCGTGTACAGCACAACCCTTCTGGTTTTGCCCTGCAAATGCCAACGTTGTGCCATCCGCGGTGACACCTCACCGCCTCACCAGGCCCAGCTTCATTGGCGTTTTCCTCCTTCATGTAAAGATTTTCAAACGGTGCCTGGTAACTTCATGTAGAGGATCCCAGCACTAATTTACGCAAAGCTCCCAAGCTCCACGTTCACGACCCCAAGATATGGTGGTCACATTACAAACAGAAAAGATTTTTAATTATATTATATTGATTTGCATCAATGCCCACTTGCAGCTCTCCTAACTTCGTCTTTTTTAGTGTTTCCTTTTGTTTCCCTGCCCCACAGACTGCAGAGCACCCATTGCATGGTGTCCCCTTCATGGATGGGGAAATGCCACACTGAGAAATTCCTAATTTAGCCCCAGTCCTGTGGAAATCCTGCAGAACTGAAAGGAAGTGAAGCCTCTTAAATCAAGTCCTGACTACCAAACTGGCCTCTTTTCCTCCCAGGAAGTTATTAAGCCCCCGCAAAGTCTTGAACCTCTATCACAATGGCATTTGCAAAAGAGGATTTTAATGTTTAAACAGTGCTTGAGTTAAAAATATATTGAACATTCCATTTACATTTCGGACAAAGTATATTGAATTTACCATGAAAATATTCCTATAGAGGCAAGATAAAATAAATGAAAAGA
This sequence comes from Dryoscopus gambensis, assembly GCA_013389985.1. NCBI lineage: Eukaryota > Metazoa > Chordata > Aves > Passeriformes > Malaconotidae > Dryoscopus > Dryoscopus gambensis. Next base: position 786,651 of record WEIT01029165.1, read on the forward strand.
CAGCTCTCCTTGTATTTCAAATTTTTTTTCTGTAGAACTAATATAGGATTAAAGAGGAAAACCTGGTAGCTGCAGGAACAAGTTTGAGCAATCACTTGTCACTTGCAGTTAGCACAAAAATGTATTATAACAAGATATTACTTGTAGAATTTCCACTATAAATCTTTTATTCATTCCAAGGAATCCCAGGCCAGGCATTTGCCATACTGCATTGTCAAAAATAATGCCCAGCATAAATGGTGTGCGAGAGACCATGAACATCAGAGATAACAAGAGTACTAACACCTTATGGGCCTTAAAAACCCAGCAGTGGTATTTCTGGTCTCCCATTAAAACAGAAATAAAAATATTGTTTAAGAATGACTTTTATGCTTAACTATTAAATGCAGCATTGATTCTTTGCTTATGGTTTTGCCCACTTTTCTTCTTATAAATTGCTGAGTGAATGTAAACAAGAAAATAAATTTTTATGGCGCCATTCTGTTGCTGGGCAGGAGAATAACTGAGAGCTGAAACAACCTGGCAACATAAATGAGCATCAGGAGCAGGAGAACACCTGTAAAACACCACCCAGCACTAAGAGAAGGAAGAACAAAACTGGTTGAGTGGGAGGCACAGTGCAAACCAGGGTGTTTCCACGGAGGTCAGGAAATTTGGGGCAGTTTTCATGGGTGAAGGAGATGTAGGCTCTGACCTGTATCCTGATAATTCCACCTGCATTTAGCAAACCTGCTGAGCTTCTTTCTTGTGTTGGTCCCACCGAGAGCTGTGGTTTCCCTCACAAGTTAAAAAATTATAACCTCGCCAGTTCCTAAAACTGGTTCGTAGTTCGGATTTCGCAGGTGAGAGATTTTGCCCTCAGAGCTGCTTCCCTCTGCACCAGGGAACTGCTGCTCGTGGCAGGACTGCAGCCCTGGCTGAGCGAGAGATGTACTCTGGGCTGGTTTGGAGAGTGTGGAGTCACACTTAGGATGGAGTTTCAGATGCCCAGTGCAGAGCTGGGCTGTGCCAGAGCAGCGCTGACCTCGACTCTCTGCCTGAACACCCACACCTTCACTAACGTGTTGCACCTCTTGGCTTTTTCGGAAGCTCACCCAGAAAACACAATTTCACAGCTGCTACTTGCTACTGAGGACACTTTGCTGAGTCTTTTCTTTATTCAGATTTCCACATTCAAATCCTGATTATTTATTCGTAACCGTTTCTTCTGCTTTAGTTCTCTCTCTGCATCATCTTTCTAGCGTGTCTGTCCTGCCGAACCCCTCCCTTCACTTTTCCCACTGGTAAAAGCCATTGCCAAATTCCCATTGGTTTCCATCTCTTAGCTGTGTCTTCTTCCAGATTCAGGTGATTTGGGAGTGTGGAGGCAGAGGGTGTGGGATAACAGTGGGAAATGGGAGCCGAGGTGGCTGTGTCAGTAGGGTGACTGCAGGGCAATCAAGAGATCCCCTAAGCAAGGAGAGTTTATAGAGCGACTTCTGCCAAAACTCCCAGCACATTTCTATCTCAAACAGGTAAGCAAGCTATGAGTTCATCTCTTTCTTGGAGAGGTTCTCCCTTCTTTCCCTCCTGCTTCAATCTTTTCAGCAATTCTTAATTTTCTTCTGATTCATCCCTCAGCTTTTTTTTTTCTTTCCATTTCTCGTTTCCTTGACTTTCAGAGGCCGTGAGGGTAAGAAAAATCTTTTCTCCCAGCTCACTTACCACAAATAGAAGGAAAAAATAAAATAGATGGGTTTCCCAGATTCTCTAGCACATCCTTGCTTTCATAGCAGAAGCACAGGGCATGTTTCCTTCAGCTGTAGAAAATGGAGAGCAAAGCAGGGGAGGGGAAGCACCAGATGGAAGGTGACCTCTGTGTCTCGGTCTCTGCTCTAGAAGCTGTAGACTGAACCAGACTCTCTGATAACATCAAGCCTCAAGGAGATCTAAGGTAGGACAGCCAAGGATGACTACATGCCCTTAATTTTCATCAGACCTGGAAGGTGGCATCCGAATTTTCTCAGCATGAAATTTGGAACTGCTGCAATAACTCATGCAAGTTCAAAATGCCTGAGAGCCACACAACATCACCATATGTCCTATGTGTAACAAAAAAAAAAAATTTTGAAAAATAATGTGCAAATGTTGGAAAGAATATTCCCAATTAGAAGGGATTTATACCCCACTTAGAAAGGGTGCTGCTGTGTTTCCAAGAGTTACTGTCTCAGCTACAGAGCTCCCATGAAAGGGAAAATTATAACCATAAAGGGAAAATTATAACTGATCAAATTTTAAAGAAACCTCTAAAAATAGCTTGTCTAAAGCCCATAATGTCACAATGATAAAGTCTAAGATCTCAGGTCCTCCAAGAGCTTAGAGAAAGATACATCCCATTAGGAAGTTTGGGCTTTTCCACTAATTTCTCCCCGGGATACAGACATTGCTTTTGACTACATAGGCTTGAAAGGTAAAGAGCTGAAGCATCTTTCCAGTCCCAACTGGAATATCTCTAAACTCCCATCCAGCAGTGTCTGGGAAACAAGACTTAGCACTAAGCAGAAATTTGTCTTCCATAAGATGTGGGTGTGTCCCTGCTCCCAGCTCCAGAAAACCAGGGATTTGGAGCAGTGGGTGGGCTGGAGAGAGCCCTGGCAATGATGGATTTGCAGACAACACAGGGGATTTGGTCAGAAGTGCAAGATAATTACGGTTTGTTATCCTGCACTTCAGTTATCACAGCAGCACTAAGCCATCCGTTCAGGGGCTATTTGGGATGGAAGATGACCTCTAAAGTTAAGCAGACATTACTAATAACCACTTTCTTTGCCATTAATATAATAAACCGCTGGTGACAGTGACCTCATCTTTTGGAGTTAAGTCCTACAGCGTTCACTAAAAGATTAAAAACCCCAACCTCTTGATAGCCAGTGCAAGTTTTGCTTGGGCACAGTTTCTTCCAGTTACAACGTATTTGTCAGCAGCAGCAACACAACTTGTATTATACAGCCTGAGCTCACTGTTAAAATTTATACCAATCAGCAGAGTCATTAAGTCCTACATTTGCCTTCCCCTAATCCACCGTTAGATTAAATGGTTCAATTAATAATAAATATTAGCAGTTTATTAGATGAATAGTTACACCACTACATTAGTGTACGTGGTTGCAGAGAGACAGAAATGAAGCACCAGCTTCCCACTAAATCATTTTTAGCCAGGCACTGTACCATATGTTGTTCTGCTGCACTCCTCTCTTCTTTACAAAAAACAAAGCCAAAACCTTCAGCTTCACCTGCCACTTCTCGTTATTCAGCCACGGCCCGAGGATCTCAGTGGAAATGAGGAACCAGGCTGTGCTCTGAGCAAAGCCATTGAACTCAGCAGGCTGCAGGAGGGGAGCCAGCACAGGCTTTGACCCATTTATTTGAGAAAATTACCCCTGGACAACGAGCTAATCCTCCCCAATAAGCCTGGCTATGGGCAGGAGGAAGCACCAGATTAGTGAATTTGGTTTGCTGAAGGGACTGATCCTTAGCAGCTGGAGAGGCTGTGCTATCCCAGGCTGAAAATCCTGGTGTGATAACCTGCCAAATTGTTGCATCTGTACATGATCTGTTTCCATCTACAAAATGGATTGCAAAATGTTCTAATTTTATAAGGATCAGCTAAGGGGGAAAGTTGGTTACGTTGTCCAGGAAAGTCCTGTTAATATTCATTTGCTTTTTGTCAAATATCCATGGTTATAAATACATGGATCAGTTTTCAAGCACGTGGCCTAACTGGTGGGAGAGTGGGGAGATGACAGTCAGGATGCTGGACTCATCCCTGCCTGGACACTTGATTTCTTCCAGTTCTCCCAGCCATGACTAATGAAGCATCTTCTCATCGCTCTAAATTCATCCTTTCCAGACCTGACTCTTCCTTATAATTTTCCACTTCTTTTGCCTCCTCCCTGGGTTAATCCTGTCCTGCTTTGGGCCTCAGTTTCCCTCGTCCATAAAATTAGGATAAGAATACATTCAATAAAGTGTCTTTGGATGCAAAACAGTGTCAGGGATGATTAGAAATATAACCAGGGAGTCACAAATGCATTGGATCATATTTTGCTCACGGATATTTGTAGGGGGGTCAAAAATGTGTTTTCATGCTCTTCTCTGCTTGCAGTTGATGGAAAACAGCAAATCTGCAAGAAGATCAAGGAGGTCTGCAAAACTGCCTGAAAACCTCACTCAAATCAAGCAGCTCTACTTGAACTGGCATTTCCCACAGGAAAGAGGAGTTTTCATCCTCTCCTGAAGTTTGAAACATCTGTGATTTGCACGAAGGGAGCGTGGCAGAAGGCCTCACCATCTTGGCATGACACTGGTCGGAAAGATCATGATTTCTGTGCTCTTCTGAGTTCAAAGAGACAGTAAAAACAATTTAACTCAGGAAATGTGCACGATGGGTATATTCCTAACTCCCGTGGATGAGAATAGCTGAGGGTGCACGACTACAGTCCCACACACGGATATGGGATAATTACAGTTGTACAGTCGTGGAGGCATTGCCAATATCCCATAATTAATTTACAGACAGAGTATTTCCGCCTCCTTTCCCCCTATTAAGTGTAGAGAAAATAAATGTTCTTAGGAGTTGGCAGTTTCTCTTTAGTTTGCATATTCCTCCTAAATATGAACATTATGTTGTTTACTCATCTGTTAATGACAGCTGATTATCAAACCATAAATATACATGTATCTAATGGTTTGTGAACATTAAACATTGGGATGCAATAAATGTGGCTGCATGCAGGAACCCAGCACCCAAAACTTCCCATTTAGCACTCCAGCCTCTGTCACGGTGTCTCAATCTGGGCACTGTCACTTCCCATGGATAAGAAGAGGAGAACTGAATTTCCCAGCTCCTGTTCAGATACTTGTTTGTTGCCACATGCAAAGAGAGCAGGGTTTGTTTAGCCCTAGTCCTGGCTCTTCTGCTCCCTCTGCACTGAGGAGCTCCCACTTTGTTGGGTTTTTTTCACCTTTCCAATGCTAATTCCATCCTTTTCCCTTACCCTTTGAAGCCAAAGCCCATGAACTGTCTCCTTTTTACTTTCCATCCACCCTTTTTCTGAAATCTTGCTGAAATTCTACTGCTGAAGTTGTTCCCCCTGTTGTTCTGATCACATGAACCTCTGCTTCCCTGAAGTCCTTCCTGACATGTGATGTTGCAGAGGTAACGTTGTTTTCTTTTGTGTCACCTCTCTTCCAGCTCCAGATTTACTCTTCTTTTCTAGTAGTCCTCCAATAATTCCTCTTTGTCCATGTGCCGTGACTCACTCCCCAGTCTCTACTAGCAAAGCTCTCTGAAAAACTCGAGCTGGGCCAGAAACAATGTTTTGGTTCTGAATTCTTGGAAAAGGTTAAGGGAACTGTGTGGAGCTCTGATGTTTTTGAGCTTGGAGAAAAACCCAAAGAAACAGGCAACTCATCCCTTGGAGCCAACCTGCAAAATGCTGAGCATTCCCCTTTGGTATCAACTGCCCCCAGCTTCGGCAGGTTCTGTTTGAGGTGGGAATAACCCAGGGAAGCTGTGGCTGCCCCTGGATCCCTGGGAGTGCCCAAGGCCGGGCTGGACGGGGCTTGGAGCAGCCTGGGCCAGTGGAAGGTGTCCCTGACAAGGCAGAGGTGGAACTGGATGGGCTTTAAGGTCCCTTCGAACCCAAAGAGTTCTATAATTCTGTGACTGATGGCATCTTCCCTCTCCAAAGCCTCTGGGAACAGCAGCATTTCTTGCCTGTGCATTTAAGGATACAGGATAAAACTGACAGGTCAATGCTCTGTCTTGCTAATGCATCTGAATCTGAATCTTTTTAATCTTTGCAAATGTTTAGATCTTGGAGTTTAAATTCAAAATTCAAAGGAGAATTTTGCATCACAGCGATGTGTTCCCAACTGCACTGAGCATTATGCCATTGCTTTGGATGGAATCAGAATAGACTGGTCCACTATTTTTGGACAACTCCTAAGCAATATGGGGAGCATTTCTTGTCTCACAAGTACCTTTCGGAATTCCTCGAGATACGATGAGGCATATGTGTAATTTTCAAGCCTGCAATTTTTATGCTGTTCCAAGTTACAGAAAACACTTAGCAATTTTGATCAAACAAAAGCACTGCTGTGATGTAATTCCAGAACCAACGTACGAAAAATTTCATTTGCCTCTTTAGCAATTATTGATGAAGGGAATAAAGCTGCAGGTGAACACAAAGGGTTGGCTGTTTGCATTCCCGCACTGCCAGCACGCCAGATTGGAGAGCAAGAAAGTCATTTTGCCTGGAACTAAACCAGTGGAGTGCTGACAGATAGGTGTTTGTGCAGTGCAGCTCAGCAATGAAAATAAGCTGTTACTGCTCACACTGACCCGAGCTATTTGATTACAGTATGACACTTTTCTTCTTCAAGTGAATCAGGAGGGTTTATTGGGGTGATGTTGGTTCAACGCTCAGCGATGCTGAGCACCACAGGAGCTCAGGTGCCCTGCAAGCTCCGTATTTGTGGGGCTGACTCCTGGGGAGGTGTTGGCCACCCTCTCCCATCTCGTTTTTATTGCACAAGTCAAGAGAATTAAATAACAGTAGCTGGATGTTTTAAAAGGGCCGTAGAGTTTTATGGATGGTTAATAACAGAGGTGTGTCCAGAGGTTAAGAAGAGCCATAGCTCATGATTCCCCACACCTGCTGCCAGAGTCGGGCAGGAGATCTGCCGGGGAGCGGTGGGAACACCAGGAACTGGGACAGGCAGGGGCAGAGCCACGGCATGGCCTGAGGACACTGATCCCAGCCATCCAGCACTGCCTGCTCCTCCCGGCCCCCCGGGTCAGGAGGGGGCTGCACAGCACACCAGCCCGAGAGCAAAGGGCACATCTGGTTTGATCTCTGAGGAGTTTGATCTTTACAGCTGCCCAGGCAGGGCAGGGAGTCATCCCCCCAAACCTGCTGGGACATGTTCCTGTGTCACCTGCTGTAGGTGACCCTGCCTTGGCAGGGGAATTGTGGATGATCTGCAGAGGTCCCTTCCAATCCTAACAATTCTGAGTGTCCTTGTCTCGTATACCACCAAAAGCTGCATCTGAACGTGCTACCGTAAAGGTCTTTGCTACCCCAGGCCAGTGGAATCAATGCAGAGTTGCTCCTGTTTTGCTGTGAAACAGCTCCTTTTTGGCTGGTTTATTAACGTGAAACAAATGCCCGACAAGTATTGACATATTCACACTGTTTTGCTTTCAGAATTTTCTCCCAGAAATGGACCTGGAAGCTTTCTGCTTTTCTCCAGAAATAAGCCAAGACAAATGTTGATATCTTTCAGACATGGAATTTCTACCTCACATTCAGGCCGGCAGGAGATTACATTTCATTTGGCTTCAGGTAGAGGCCAGTTTGCTAATTAAATGGCAGACCTGCTTTACTAGAGATAAAAATAAAGCAAGCGCTAGTGAGAAAAGGGGAATGGGGACCAAACAAAAGGAAAGGATAGGAAAGGGATGAAGTCAATAACAGATAAATCCCAGTCCCAACACAAGTAGTAGAAAGACAATACTCTGTTGTGCACTGAAAAGCTGAGGTTTATTAGCTGTTGATTAAGTCTTGCGAGGAGCAGAAAGATAGTTGAGGAGAATGAAGCAAAATACAAGCAATCGCTTCTATTTTCTTGGCAAATTTGATCTTCTCTATTAGGATTATCAGAGAGCTTATTCCCTGGATGTGGGCAGCGAGGCAGATTTCCAATGCCTTTCAATTGCTTTTCTGGCTGAGGCTGGCTATTCTAATGCAATGTGACGGGTAGCCACAAACATAATCCGTGGGACCCAGTGGTGCTCAAATGCAGATGCTACTCACAGAGTCAAAAGAGAGGAGCAATCCTCCAAGTTTCCTCAAACTGGGACACTCTCAGAGCCAGATTTTGTGCAACGCTGTAGCCCAAAGCTCAGCTTCGCTGCATTCGAAGCCTTGCTTGTGGGCAGGATATTCAGGCATTTGAAAAACAATCAGTTTCCGAATTGCAAAAGATTACATATTGTTTTTCCTTAGCTGATTTTACTTCCCAGGGTGGGGATTTAGGAATCCCCGTATTGGATCAGACTGTCAGTTAATTCAATCTGCTATACCTATTCCGGCTGCAGCTAATAAATGATCCTTCAGAGGAAGAAAACACAGAGAAAACAAACCCACCACAATCCATCTAGTTAATTGAACAGTGCTGTACATGGGGAGAAAAATTCCTTCCTGATGTCCACAGGTGATGAGCGTATGCCCTGAAGCATGAGATACGATTACTCTTATCATTATCTTAGCTTGCATAGCAACAAATGTAATTAGCGGTCATAAAATTATCCTGCTGTTTGGGATTATCTATTTTTTTTAAAGCAACAGAGCCAAGTGTGTCTCTGAGGTAACTCCATTGGAATAGGATGAATTTGGCCCGTGAAGTCTAAAATGTATCCGTAGGTAAAAACAATAGGAAACACAAAAGGCAAGAATTGAAAATCCTTGGCTGTGGCCTCCTACGGCTGCTGTTTCTCACACACTCGGGCTGTTTCTCAGGAGGTTTTATTCAAATTTCATGTTGGTGAGATAAGGGGAGAAACAAACTGCTGGGGCGAGTGACAATAAGCAAGAGAAGAATAAGATTTCATGCAGAAACTACGTAAATACCACGAAGCAACATGTTGTGGCAATTGAAAGGCAAGCTCGTTCCTAGCTCTCGCTGCATGTCTGGAGCTCTGAAGAGCAGGAGTCACAGAAAGTGCACGAGCAAGATGGATGTGTGGCCAGAGAAGTGTTGGGACTGCTGGGCTGAAACAAAATATAAACAATTAGACAAATATTAAGCTAACACATAAATCACCCATGTCTAGTCAGAAATGGAGATCCCCCTGCAGAAGCCAGGGTCAGAGGACCTGAGCTCGAGGATCTGGAAGGTCCCTTCCTACCCAAACCATTCTGATGGTGGTTCTGACGATGGTGGCTTTTCAGACGTGCTAATTTTTATTATCAAGCCTGTGAGAGCTCTGTCCTCAGCTGGGGTTGTTCCTGTGAGTGGGATAAGCAGTTCAGCATTATTAAACTGTGGGTAGATATCCAGAAGGTGTTTCCAACTGGAAAATGAGCAGAGGAGCTCCTGGAAGCTGCCACTAAACTTTGGTTTAGGGCAAGGCCCTCCTGCTGGGGGGTCTCTGGTGGGGCTCCCACTGCTGGCGGCAGGCGGTGCCCACTCCGGGTATCCTGATTTCCATGTGGGTCCCAACACCTGCCTTGCACAGCCCAGGCTTCACCTGCAGCCCCTGGGAACTCCTTCCCTGCTGCAGCAGAGGTGCCACGGCTGTAATTCTCTCAGCAAACTAACAGCATGTAAAACTTTATAAGCCACTTGGCCTGGCTAGTGGAAGTACTGTAAGAACTGATAGAGCATCCAAACGACAGACTGACAGACATAAACCAGGAGAGCGCTTTTATGGCTCCTTAGAGGATTCATACTTACTTGTCAAGGTTAATTGCATCTTTGAGGCAAGGCATTTTTGTTGTCATTAAATATCTTTCACTGCTGTGTCCTCCTGCTAAACAAAGATGCCCTCGAAAGATGGAAGGCAATTTATGCTGCGAGTTGCTTGCTCTCATCATGAGCCCCATGGCGTGCCTTTCAAAGCCCCAACTCCCAGCCAAGTGAGTCCAGGAGAACCTCAGCATTTGTTTTAATGTTGAAGTGACTCGATATCACAGCTGGGTATAAGACCATGGGATGTGGCTTGGGTGAATCCTAAATGGCCTGAAAAACAGAAGGTCAAACGCAAGTGCCTGTCCTTACTACTGTCTTGTTTTTAGATGGGGTTTGGGAGCCATGACTTCAGCTTTGGGAGCACGTGGGATATGCAAATCATAGGTTTTGGCTACAAGGCGCTTGGCTGCCCATGCTGGACTGCATCTGCTGGTGTGAAGAAGCCCTTGGCACCCAAGGGAGCCCTGCAATGTACCTGGGGTGCCAAAGCCACAACTGCTCAGATTGGCTCTTCTGCCCGGTGTTAGAGCTGGTCACTCCTCCTGCCTGTCCCCTCCGTCCCTCCCTCGCAGGGAGGACATTCTGGCACTTGGCCTGACTCTCTGCATCTTGCCCAGAGGTGACGAGCAACCGCTTGGACTCTTCTGCCCTCCCACATTTTGTGCGCCCAAGCGTCATCGCCATCATCGCCGTTGGCCACCGCCAGGGAACAAAACACGACTTTTAGTGCCACCTGCTTCCCATGTGACAAGGACCCTGCAAAACCTCCATGCAAAATGTTCCATTTTTAAGTCAGAGCCTTCTAATTGAGCAACAAACGCTTGTTGCACAAACTGTACTGACGATTTTTGATGGATAGAAAATACAATATTTAGTCAGACTGCTGTAAGTTAAAACACAGCAGACAGTAAAAGGATGAAATTATACCCCAACAGACTTTTAAATGAGAAAATAGTCTGTGTTAGGGAACATTATTCATTTAAATAGCAGAAAGCTTATAATTTCAACGAGGCCACAATTTCCATAAAAAGCCTGCATTTGGGATTTTTTTTTTCCGTTTTCCCTCTTACAGATTGCAGTTAAAATGAATGAACCTTTCTGCTTACAGAGTAATTCATTTTTATTTTACTTTGCCTTTTTCATGTCAATTATGGAACACTTTGTTAAAATGATTACATAATTTTTGCAGAAGCTGGGTGTTGCAAGCTGGAGCAGATAAACCCACTTAAATGTGACCAATGTACTCCCAAATTCCTGCCCTGAGCAGCTTCTCATCTCAACATCACTCACACCATCTTCCAAAACCCCTGCACAGAATCAGTGTAAATGTCAGTGACAAAAAAGCATCTTTCTGTGCTGAGGGAGGTACCACGTGAACTCTGTTTTTAGGCAGCGAGTCAGAGGTCACTTGCTGCTAAAAACTCTGTATCCTCAGTCCTCATCTCATCACTTGGTTCCTGTCTCGTGATAAGGTTACACTGAATGGTGCTGGCATCCTTCAAGGTTACTGTTCCAGAAAATATTTGCAAATAATTTGACGTGCTGTCAGCTAGCAGGCAGCAGTGAACTCATATAATTCAACATACTAATGTGGGTTTTCACGCCTAAAGCTATAAATAAGCTTGATATTCGAAAGTTTCTGTAATGTTTATTTAATAGCAATATTTTATAAATAAATCTTGATTATTCCATTGCACTCCAGTAGAGATTTTCGTCCAATATAACAGCTGCCTCTAACCCCAGGCCTCTTTTTCTGACCCTGCCCTGCCACCCACATCTCCATTAAAGAAATAAAACACTTCCTTCTCAAAACCTTTATCAGACACTGGGGAATTATGGCCATGGCAGCTCCTGCTTTACCTCCTCCTCCTCCCCTCCCCTCTACTTTGTCCAGATTACTGCTCACTCTCCTGGAGATTTTGCCTGATTTATGGCTGCACAGGGATACCTGCGGGAACACTTGGAAGTGCAGCTAGGGAAACTCTTCATGCTGGGCATATCCCACTTGGAATTACAGAGTGGGGGTGCATGAGGAATAAAGGAAACAGCATCAGCTCCAGCTGGAGCAGGGGCTTTGGATCCCACTAGCCAGACCTCAGGTGTGCTTCACGTGCCACAGCTGCTTTGTAGGCTCCCCTCCCTCTTCCCATGCCAAGAAGCTCCACACAGCAGATGATGCTGGAGCTCAGCTACTTTTCACAAGCTCTGTCCCTGCATGGAACACTGTATCAGCTCACTGCTTCCACCTTTGTGCCGGAGAAGAAATGCAAAGCCCATCAAAACCCATTTGAAGGGGGTTCAAGGTATGGCATCAAGCATCAGTCAAGTCTTCAGGCCTGGGAAAGCTGACTCTTTTCCATATAGCAGCTACTGGAGATTTTTTCCTATTCTTTCCATCAAAAAATAATTAATGAAAAGCTTTCCAGTTCAAATGAAGCCTTTCACTGAAAAATGACCCCTCATGGAGCTGCATCAGATGTGGATCATGGCCCTACTGCGACACGGCGCTGATAACACCAAAGTGGTGGGTTTGATCCCTGTATGGTCCATTCACATAAAATTTGGACTTGATGGTCCTTGGTGGGCCCTTACAACTCAGAATATTCTGTGGCTCTATGATTTTGTTTTTTGAAAGACAGCACACTGTCCACAAGTCAATAAAATAATCCTTCACTTGGGGAACTCAACAATGCCTGGTAACAAATCATGAGAGTCAAGCAGGACCCAGCACATGCATGCAATGTATCACAGAAACACAGAATCACAGAATGTCCTGAGCTGGAAGGGACCCACAAGGATCATCCTGTCCAGCTCCTGGCCCTGCACAGACACCCCAACAATCCCACCCTGTGCCTGAGTGTGTTGTCCCAACGCTCCTGGAGCTCTGGCAGCCTCGGGGCTGTGCCCATTCCCTGAGGAGCCTGGGCAGTGCCCAGCACCCTCCGGGGAAGAACCTTTCCCTGATATCCAACCTAAACCTGCCCTGGCACAGCTCCAGCCGCTCCCTTGGGTCCTGCCACCAGTTTGGAAGGGAGCAGCTTCTCAAGCACCTGTTTCTGCATACAGATGGTTCATCACCATGGTGAGGGTGCAGGAAGGATTTCTCTGCTGCACTTTACTGAGCAGAAATGGAATCCCAAGATGTCATATCTAATATTGAAGGGTCGAAGCTCCTCCCCACATCTGGGCTTGGATTTTGGGGAGAAAGTAGAAATATCTATAGCTAAAGATTGTTTGTTGGCCCTGCACAGGGTCTTCGAGCCACTCACAGTCTTCTGCTTGCCAGACTGCACATTCAGGAGAAGGTCACTGTAATTCAAATGCCAAGGAAACCAATGACCAAAAAAATCAGTGTGACATCAATATTTCATAGGAATACCAACCCTTAGGTTCAGAGACTTCTGCACCATAAAGGACTGGACCCCAAAGGAGCAAAACCCCATTTTCCTCCAACAGCGGAAAGGGAAGTGAGAACTCTCATCAATGAAACAACTTCTTTGTGCTGCACTCTGTGCAAATATTTGGATTACTAAAACAAATTTATGAAGCAATTACTTTTAATGCTATATGAGGAAATTAAGTACTCATTGATTCATGATTTATAATCTAAAGCTAAAAGATCATGAAAAAGTAAATATAACTTAATTAAACGTCCTTTGGCTTTGCTACTGTTGCAGATCCAACTCATAAAGTAAGTAAAACAAACCATTTTTAGAACATAAATGGGTATTGGTTATTCTAGTTCAGAAGACAAATAATTTACTGGTTAAATACATTCAGCGAAGTTTAGCCATGTGAAAGGTTTTTCCAGTGGCCTCTGGGTCTTGAAGGAAGGATAAAATCTGACTGGTACAGATTCAAGGAATTCATTGTGCTGCAAATGACAGGAGCATTTGCTATGAAAAGAGGAAAACAAAAGGCTATTTCCGTTCTTTTCATACTGGGAAAAATATTTTAATATATTCACGGGCTAGAGTATATTGTGAAAGGAACGTGCCTTTATGGTTTCTCCATTGGCAACGCACTTGTGATTATTCACTCCTGACACTGAGCCCATTAACCTGGGGAAATTTAATCTAATGCTATAGTAATGTTGCTATTTTTCCACTCTAAAGTGTAAATAATTTGAAAAAAACCCACCCAGGTTTTTAGAGAATTAAACATTCCAAGTGATGTATTCAGTTGGTTAAGTAGTCAGTTTGACTCTTCCTTTGTACTACAGAATAGAAAGGGTTGAGTTTAGAAAAAGAATGACAAACAAACCACCACTAAATAAATCATAGAAATCTATCCATTGTAACCACATATTTCAGCAAGAGAAACTTGCCAGATATACTGGGTTGGATCTCTGCCTTTCAGTTGGTGGCTGGGTGTTGCATGTCCATACTGAAGGAGGACATTCCAGACAACACTGATGCCCCTTGAACTTGAAATGTTTGGAGTGAAGGAAGAGGATGAGGTGTTTGGATGTCTCTGTCCTCCTTGAGGAGTCTTTCCATGTCCTGTGATTCCAGGTACAGCACAAGAGATTTAGAAGGTGGGATTGCTTCCAAGAACTTGTATGGAGCTGTGTCAGGGAGGGGGTTGGGTTGGAGATCAGGGAAAGGTTCTTCTCCTAGGGGGTGGTCAGGCACTGAACAGGCTCCCCAGGGAGTGGGCATGGCCCCAAGGCTGCCAGAGCTCCAGGAGGAGCCTCATCATCTCCATCTTCACTGATGAAGGTGGGGCCATCACCTTCCATCTGCCCAGGTGGTGAAAGGTCTGCAGAAGGGCTGTACCGTGTGTGGGGGAGAGCTGGTGGGTTGTGATTGTCTCTAAACAGTTTTGATCCAGCAGACAGCAAATACACGGACATGTCAACAAGGTCTCCTTCCAAGGGAATGAGCCCTGTGGGTGTAGTGGTGCCAGGATTCAAGTCAGTAACTTGGCATCCCATGTAATCCTGCAAGGAATCGCACTGGGCCTTCGTGGAGGAAGGGAGCTGAGATGGCTCCAGCCTTGGATCCCCAAACCCAAAAGATGCGTGTTTTCTAAACCCCAGGGTTGAGAAGCTGCTGGGTATTGAGATGTACACTCAATATCCAACCCCAAGGTTGGTGCCAGGTGTCACAAGAGACCCAGCCACTCCTGACAGGGGGAAAGGTGCTCAGGCCGGTCCTGCTGGGAGGACACGACAGCTGCCTGCCCTTTCATAGCGGTGCACTTTGTGTGTCAACTAAACATGCAAACCCAGCATAAATAAAAGCATCATAATGTTCAGATTCCCAAGAAATGGATTTCTCCCCCCAAATGCATCAGAGAATTAGCAAATAAAAGAGTGGCTGCTCTGCAGTAGCCAGACACAGTCAAGTGGAGCTGGGACCTGGCAAGCAGTGATAATAACTCGTCAGGAAACATCAGCTCTGCTGTGAAAAGAGACATCACAAACACACAACATTTCCAAGAGACCTTGGAACAGAGGGAGCATCTGTCTTTTTAAAACCTCATTACTGTAGACTACGAGGGCTGCAGCTCACAAGCCACAAATTACATCAGGTGAGTAAGTTACCATCCATCAGCTGGTCTGTGTGCACAGGAAACACACCATCACTGGCATTAACTTCACCTTCTCTGGTTTTCCCCTCACCTACAGCAACACACAGCCTTGCAAAGGACATAGATGGAGAGAGCCTACAAATGCAGGTACCCCAGGCTCAGGGATGTGCCAGGGAAAATTCCTTTTGCTGCTATCCTGAGCTATCCTCAGGCTGCAGGTACTTTAGGGAGGTACCTTGGCCAAGGAGCCTACATGCCCACAGGTTCTTTCTTGCGTTTGATGGAGAAAGACTGGGGCCACCACAGATTTTCCAATTTAGGCAACTTCAGAAGAAATATTAACGGTATTCCACTGTGTTATGAAAAATAAGGCAATTAGTCTCTCCTCGTAATTCAGAGGGAACATGAAAAGCTAAATTTTTCAAGCAATGTAATTTTTTTAACATTTATGGTTTTAAAACAGTAAATTAGCTTCCAACCTAAAAAGCAAGATTACAGTGTACCCAGGAAAGCATTTAGCATCTTTGCTTAATATATAAAGCATCTAACACAGGAAAATAATCTGGCTGCAACAATAGCTGTGAAGTCGATGTGAAATGGCTGCACTGGCAGTGGCTGTATTTACCTAGCATTTTTTAACATAAATTTTTACACACAGGTCCGTTCATTGTCTAATACATTTTGCTTCAGGACCTATAGCTCCTACTTTTTCCTCTGTGAGTATTCTTACCACGGATGTTGACATCCTGTAGCAGTTCATGGGATCATAGAACCACAGAATGGCCTGGGTTGAAAGGGACCTTAAATCCCATCCCACTCCACCCCCTGGGCAGGGACACCTTCCATTATCCCAGGCTGCTCCAAGCCCCATTCAGCCTGGCCTTGGACACTTCCAGGGATGGGGCAGCCACAGCTTCTCTGGGCACCCTGTGCCAGGGCCTCCCCACCCTCACAGTCAAGAATTTTTTTCTATTATCTATTCCCCCTTGTCCTGTCATTACATGGTCTTGTAAATAGTCTCTCTGCAAATAGTTCTCCAAGACTTAAATCAAAATATAATAGAAGGCACTGGGAGCCTTCTCATGGGCTTTTGTGTCTATTAGTACCCATGCTAGCAAACTTAAAATTAGTTCCTTTCCTTCTCCTAACTAGAAGGAGATCTAGGTTGCAATATATACAGTCTCCATGGTACATTCAATATTTTAATCCACTTTCCTTGGCCTCAGTGAATTAATATTTTCTTTAAAAGAAAAATTTCTAAGAGAATGACACTACATCTGGCAGAGTGGAAAGGGACCCCAAACTGCATTTACATTACATTTGGAAAATATATAACCTCTTTCCTGCAGCTTGACCAAAACATTTGGTTAATCTCAGCTATTTGTTTCTGTTTGTTCTCATTTTGACAAAAATCTAATATTAAATTATTTGATAATTACTTAAACTAATATAGTGTTTCCTGTACCTTGGTCACCAAACCAGAAAAATCCAATATTCAAAGGCTCTGTTCCCTGTTTGTTTTCCATGTTGCCGTCCTATGTCAGTCATTCTTCTACCTCGACATACAACACCTGTCACTTATCAAATCTTTTCCTATTGTCTCTCCCTCACACCTTCTTGCTGCAGCATTTCCATTAAAGCAACTACTTAACTTTGCTGAGTGGTACGGGGATGCTGCAGTGCCACATTCATTTGCATTGTGCTGTTTGGAAAGCGGTTCCTGTGAAAATGATCATGTCCTGAACGGGAGGAGCCTGGCTCAAGGTGAACAATGCACAGCACAAGTGCATCTGTTCTGAGGCCTCTCTCTGCCTTGCTGCTGAAAGGTCACACACAAAAGCTCGGAATGTGAGGAACAGAAAGGTGAAGTGCACTGTATCATAAAATGACCCCAAACAACAAGAAGATAATGCTATATGTATAATAAAACAATAATATCTTAAAGTCCTCCAGAGATAAATGGGGGCTATTTTCCTTTATCTGACAGTTACACACAAAACCAAAAGCAATAACACAGATGTGTGATAAAACAGATTGGCAACCTGTTGTGAAGTGTATTGGGAGATAACCACGAGTGGGACTGAACACAGGTAGCTAAGACAAAGGGACAAATTACACCAAATTAGCAGAGGGGGAAAGAATCATAATGGGGCAATATCCTGATGTTCCATTGATCTCCTTGCACGTGCAAGCCCAGAACTTGCTGGGTCTATGAGTGAGGTCTGCTGGAGCAGATCTGCTCCCTGCGATGCTACACAGGTACTCTAAGGGACAGAATAAAAAGTCCAACTTCCATCCATTACTTCATCCTTATGTAGTTCAGTGACCAGCCTGACATTTTTATCCACTCCAGGATGCACAATATGTTTAAATGCCTCCTATTTTCAAAACTCAGCATGTCTCCCCAAAGAAAGATAGATTCTCTAGAAGTGGATTCATTGACCCAAAGTCAATCAAATGCGATGAACAGAAGGAGCACAGCATTAATTCACAATTATGTAGTGACTGCCCTATAGGACGTCTGTGCCAACCCCCCTAACCACGGGTTCAGGGGAGCCTGGAAAGGAGGAGGGAATCCAGACTGCCTGGCTGCCAGGACCACCAACTCTAAAACACTGGCTTGGGAAGTGAGGCCCCAAAGGCTGCGTTAATACCTGCATCTTAGGTGGGCAGACAAATGTATCCCTGCCTTAGAGACACTGATGCCACTCTGACACCTTCAAGGTGGCACAGATTCTTCATGAAGTTCTATGTTGTTTTCTTTTGCTGGAAGTTTGGGCCAAAGTTGTTGCAAGTCCTCTCAGTGACCCAAGAGAGATGTACATCCATCATCCCCTGCACACAAGTTGCTGGCTTTGGGATAGGGTGGACCTCTCCGCCACACCACTGCTGAGGGAAGAGCAGCCTGTGCATTGCTCCTAAATGACGCCCACAAGGTTTGATGTAACCAAGGTTTATGTATTTGCAGCTGAACTGAGGCCAACTGTGGTTCAGCAGGAGCAGCAGCGTGAGCTGCAGGGGATCCATCACTGCCTGCAGGGGTGAGAGGGATCGAACAGACCACTCAGCAATTGAAAGGTGTACTTAGATGTTGAATTGGGAACACTTCACCACGGAGTTTGTGTGTTTGTTTTCAAGAAGCAGAGGTTTTCCTGATGCCAGAACCTACTCCCTGTAGGGAAGAACCAGAGCTCCAGAGAAACCTGCAGCAAAGTCCTTTATAAGCAACAGTCTGTTCTGGACAACATCTTTCACCAGTGCTAAAGCTGAGTGGGATTTAATTCCACAGGAAGATCAGGGTGAAAGTGAATTTGTGGCGCAGTATGCCGCCATCCTAAGGAAGCTATTAGGACCCATGACCTTGAGCTCAGTCTAGAGGGCTCTTTGTGGGACTGCTTTGCCTGCGGGCAGCACGATAAAAGTGTTCAGCCAGCCTGCCTACAGAGGGAATGTGACAGAGCAATCAGTGCTGGAGAGATTGATTTCGAGTGAAAGAGCAGTGAAGGACACTTGTGTTAATAAAGCAGAGCTGGAAGGGTAGGGAGACATCACGTGCAGCACCGGATGGGCTGTTTCCCTCTGAAACTTTCAGGTGGTCTTTCAGCTAAGTCTGACACGTGGAACAGGGCACAGCCGTGGATAGAGCTGGATGTGAGCCCAGCTTCATGACTAGGAGCAAGCTGGGGAAGTCCATGGAGGGGATGCTGCTTGGATTGCTGGGGTTGTGCACTGCTCTGTGAGTGGGTGTCTGTGAGCAGGAAGGGTGAGAATATCCGGAGTCAACGCGGAGTTGGGAAGTGCTCTCAGTGCCAGGAATTCCCCTGCAGCACAGCTGAGGGAAAAGGGATGGAGCACTGCCTGCTGTGTCCACTACGCTGGACCAAGAGAAACAGCGCTGTGCCAGCAGCAAATCCTCCGAGGCATCAGCTGCACCCTGGGGAAATGACTGAGGGCACTGGGAAGGGCTGATCACCCAAACAGCACCTGCTCCCAGGGGTCTCTGGCAGAGGGGCTGCCCCAGGGGTAAGTTGTGATGTTGGGTATTGTCACGGTGAGGTCCGAGGGGGTCTTATGACTAGCTCAGGGCCCCTGGGAGCTACACGTGACAAGAGAACCTAGGTAAAAGAAAGAAGGCACTCTTCTCCTCGGGATAACATTCTTAGATCTTTACTGCATTGAATCCTGGAGGCGAAGAGGGCGGGGGCCTCCTGAAGACCCCTTTTGACCCCCCAGGGAGGAAGGGGAGGGGGCAAACCCCACCACTAACAGGGTACAATTTACTTGGGAAAAGGGGCAGGGTCCAAGTACAGGTGTTTGGTTTCAGGGATTACAACATCTACATGTGCGAGGGACAAGCCCAGACTAGTACAATACAACAAATCCCAGTGCAAAACCCATCAATAACATATCAATAATCTAACCACATTTGTGCACCACAACAGGATATGGCACCTCAAACACCTCTCCCCGCTCTGTTCCCTGTGATGGAAGGGGTTTCACTTCAGGCAGAGGCTCTGCTGCCATGACCCCCAACCTGCCCAGCCCTGGCCTTCCCAGCACACAATGCTTGATCTGTGACAGGAGCGGGCACACGGTCCTGTTCCTGTGGAAGGAGCCAAAGCAGATGAGATGAAGTTCATGCTGGTTTCATGCCAACTTTATTGCAGCAGTGGGAGTACAGACAACGCCTGACTCAGCAGAAAGCCCAATCCGAGAATCTATCACAAATTCTCAGATAAATCTGAACTCTGAGAGGCAGTTTGG
This sequence comes from Dryoscopus gambensis, assembly GCA_013389985.1. Taxonomy (NCBI): domain Eukaryota; kingdom Metazoa; phylum Chordata; class Aves; order Passeriformes; family Malaconotidae; genus Dryoscopus; species Dryoscopus gambensis. The sequence continues at coordinate 806,465 of WEIT01029165.1, forward strand.
GTTGAATCAGCACTTTGCATCACTTGCCTGTGGCATTTTGGATCCAATACCAAAATTCTTAGTGCCAGATTTACTGCACTGAAGAACAACCTCAGCTTCTGTCCAGCAGGGCGAAACCAAGAGGGAAAGGCTTTATTTCAAGCATCTATGAAATATTTAGAGACAAGAAACAACATTTGGATGGGAGAGAAGAACAAAAAGAAACAAGGAGGCTGATGGCGTCTCCTAAAGCCTCTAAGATGTGATTTCTGAATAATTCAGTGCTGTAGTGACCAGCAGCAGAGCTACAGCTCTGAAGCCAGGACAAGATTTCATTACACCCTAATAACGTGTAGTCTTTAGGCTGCAATATTCATCAGATCAATACTTGTATTTCTATCAGGACACTGTACATTTGTTTTGCTACCCCTCTAGTATCTCCAGAGAGTCTGTTGTTTCACACAAATAGAGCCAGCCCAGTGACTCTGTTATTATAATGAATTTTTCTGAAACAGATATACAGCAGTCAGAAAATTGCAAAGCACACTTTTAGCCAGCATGGTTTCTAGCACTTTTAATAAATGTTTGAAAGAAACTAACCACCCAGAAAGCCAACAATTGTGTTTATCCCCTGCCTGCAAGGATCTGCCTACTCTTCAGATAACCAGTTCCTTCAAATTACTAATACATAGTTTTAAGAGCAAGAAAGGCTCCCAGTACCTGCAATTCAACAGTTGGAAATCAGCTATAATTTGCATTAAAAATAAAGCCAGTTGTGCCCTATAGCTTGGACATGGCAAGCTGCAAAATAAGATACACTAACTACCTACCCAGGCTTATGGAACAGCGCTCCCACGGCATCCAGCACTCCAATTAAAAGTGTCTCAGCACTTCTTAGGAAACTCGATTTCTGAGGGCTTTTTACCAGCTGCTTAGCTTCATGTAGCATAAATGTCCGCAGTCCAGCAGCAAAGATATTATGTGCAAATTGCCCCTGCTGTGGAGGAAATAAGCCCAGAGAACCAAAAGCTGAAAAATACATTAAATGTGCAATACCTGTGTTATTTATACACCTCCAGTCTCATCTATACATCCTGCAGCAAGTTCTCTGTGATGAGGAGTGCGTGGGGGCCCCAGAGACTAATGTGGATCCCATGCAACAGCTAAATGTGGGCTGAGCTGATGCTGGATCATAGAATCATAGAATCCCAGAATGATTTGGGTTGGAAGGAACATCAAATCTCATCTGGTTCCACCTCCTGCCATGGGCACAGACGCCTTCCACTAGCCCAGGCTGCTCTGAGCCCGTCCAACCTGGCCTTGGACACTTCCAGGGCCGAGGAATAAAGGATGTAGCACAAATGCCTCTGCACCCTTCAGCAACAGGACACCCGCAGCACCTGGGACCCCCAAACCCTCTAAGTGGCCTTAGAGGGGGCTGAAATTCCTGCTCATTCTCTCCCTCTGGTACCATGCAGAGGAAAACTCTGTGCAAGGAGCCAGGTAAACTCTTCAGACCAAGACATGGCTCCTACAGGTTTTGGACTGTGGCACATCAGTCCATTTAGGAGGCAGATGAAGAACCTTTTTGTCTTTGTGCTTTTCCATTTAGTCAGGAAAATTTGACCATAAATAAAAAGTTAGTAAAAATAACTTGTGAGACTGCAAAAGAAAAGAAAAAAATTAATCCAAACCAGAGTCAAACAAGTAATTTAGGTCCAAAATGTAACCTACTACGTAGGACTTTATATTTCATGTGATGGTCAGTGTGCTCATTATTCAAAAAGATCTCCTTTTTCCTTTTATTATTCTCTTTGTGCTTGATGAATTTTCCCAAAAACAAAACATTTCCTACTGGTTCAAAGAGAAAATATGATTTAAACATTTTTCCTTTGCTCTGTCACAGCAGTGATTCAACCCACCAAACACTGGTGGGATCACATATGGCGCAGATGCTCTGCAAACTTAAAACACCACCAGATCATTAATCTGAGCAGCTCCAGTAATCTGAGTTACGTTTCATTTGGTAATCAACAGCAAGATGTGAAAATCCTTCTGCCTCTCGTGCCACACGCTGTTGGCTGCCCATCAGCTGTGCTGTGACTTCACCCAGCTGAGCCAGAGCCAAAGCACATCCCGACGTGCCAGCGGAACTCAGGCGAGAGGGATGCAGGATATGCACCAGGTGAGTGTGTAGATGGCAGTGTCCCTGGAAGTGGGAGATATTTCTGACCTGGAGCAGGTGAGATGCCAGATTTTATCTGTCTGTTCCCACTGAAAGCAGCATAGAAGTTACTGGTGAATGTGTGGCAGTAGCACTTATTGCCCCCACTGCCTAAATCTCTCCCTCTAAAGCAGCTTCAGCTGTGTTGAGGAATAACACACTAATCCTTTCCTACAAAATTATTATTCACACTATGAATAATGACTGCAGTCCGTGGCTGTCCCTCAGAATCCTGGAAGTATCAAATTATTCATAAAGTCAGGGTTAATATGGTTCTCACTGCACGGTGGCAGCCGAGCTCATGGGAGAAAGCTCTAACTGCTCTTTGCATGGAGGTGACCCAGCTGATGCTCTTTAAAGTGTCATTGTTTTAACCCGTGAAGTCTGACTGTTGCCATTAATTTCACCCCAATTGGCCAAATTCTACTAAAATGAGAGTCAGTGTGAGCTCCTGGCTCAGGGCTGGGAATGGGAGCACCTGGTTTGTAGGGCTGTACCTGCCGTGGCTGTGTGGGTCACTGCGACAGTCCCTTCCCATGATCTCACCACCTGGAAGATCCGTGACAAAAGAGTCCTCCTGCAAAAGACCTGGGAAGATGAAGGCAGAGGCTGCTTCAGGGATGCCATTACTGTTATTCTGCCAGTCAATTGCCATTAGGAGTGATTAGTTCTGCCTGGTGCAAATGACTCTGGAACAGGAGGGCACCGATGTACATCAAACACCCCAAATCAGCACCTTTATCATCACAGGAATCTTGTCACAGACATCAGAGGGACATGCCCAGTCACATTCAGACCCCTCATCTTTGTGCAGATGTACATATTTTATTACTTAAGGCTAGGAACAGTTAAATGTTTATTTAAGGCATGAAAGAGATCTCATTATCACTCTGTTTTATAACACAGTATCCATAATGCTTCTCTTTATGGCTCATTCCCTGGAATGAACTGGTTTGCAAATGAGAAACAGACATTCAGGGGTTTTGGGCACAAATGACAATCCTGACTCATTGCTTCTTAGCTGAGCTCAAGCTTTTTCCGTGGGTTCTGTAGAGCTGTGCAGAATCGGATTAAAACCTTTTCACTTGAAGAAGTGCTGCTGACGGTCACTGTGACTTCAGCTGCCAAAGGGTCACCCTGGCATTTGGGCATTTAAGAACCTTCCTGGTTCCATTATGTATAAAATCAGACCCATTTCAGAGGTGCAATGTAGCACAAAAGTGCTCTATTGTATTATATATAATACAATATATAATATATATATTACAGTTAGAGGACTCAGCTCCTGATTTTATTTGAAATTGCTGTTGGTGCAGAAATAAGGCTTCTTTACCTTTTGGCAAAGCTGTTGACAATGTTATTTATTAAATCTGATGCCTTCCTGCTACTAAAACCTACTGTTTTCAGCTAAAGTATAAAAACTCCTAAATTCTCTTGATGCTAATTTATTTATACGAGCTGTGTATGCATTAGCCCTGCAATGAGACTATTAGTAACACACCAACTAGGCTATCTCTACTTTGAATGTTTAAATATTCAGTTCCAAATGATGCTCAAAGATTTAAAGCTCAAAACATATTCGGTGCTTTTCATCATAAAACTCTTTTGCACTGATGATTTTACAGAGCTTTGCTTGTATGCAGGCACTTAGTGGAAGACCAATTGCACAACCTTTTTCCCCTTACAAGCATTCCCGAGGCTAAATAAGACTTTACCAGCAACAACAACACCCATCAGTTATCTATGCTGTAGTGTAAACAATGAAATTCTTATTATGTACTCAGAATTCACAGAGCCATTTCCATGGTAACTCTGTTTTCATGTCATATCTTTAATGAATAGGTAATGAAAGAAATGCTGCATTTACAACTTCATTACTAGTAAAAAAAAATACAGCAGTAAATTTGAATTATCGTAGCTGTCATTTTTAGAACGTGCTGAAGATCATGCAGGAATTTCAAGCCTGTCATTCTGAAGTGACAAAGTAAACACAAGCAGAAAAATATACCAGGCACTCTTGTTTTTAATTCCACTCTTCAGTTAGTTCTGCTATTCATAATTTTCTGATACAGAGTAGAAGCTTAAATAATAAGACAAGGTCATGGTGGGATGATGGGGCAGGCTCAGTTGGAGACAAGTTGTGCACTTGTGAGCACGTGCCCCAGCGCTAGTGAATTTTAACGACTTGATCCATCATATTTTAATTACATAAATCACTGAAGTGCTGACTTCTATAGGTATTACTTTCTGGAGAGATACAAAATGCATCACGGGCTGGAGATGATGTTTACCTGTGGGAAAGGACCGGAAAGCGATTGTGACTGGTGCGATAGACAGGGAGGGAGATAATCGGAGCCAGGCAGGTAGAGCCAGGCAGAGGAAGATTGCAGCACAGCCCCCCCTCGATACTGTAACCTCTCCATCGAGTTACAGCATGGAGCAAATCAATGAGCCCGTCCAGCAGGAGCTGCCCGCTCGGCAGGCTGGGGATGCGGGTCTGGCTCACGGGAACGCGCCTCTGTTGGAATGCGAGACACGGAGCCGAGGAACTTTCCGTGTTTAACATCTCTGCAGGCTTAGAGGCTGCACCTTTCCACTGCCCCTCCTCAGCAAGAGCAGAACTGCAGCATGTTTAGAAAGGGGCTGAAATCTCCCTTCTTGTGAGCATGCAAATGGTGCAGCAGGGCGGGAGTGAGCGCCGGGTTTGTCCAAGCCACACAAACGTCCTCCTCCCATCACAGGGGAGCAACCCAGTGTCACAGCTTCACCACCAATCCCTAACATAGCCTGAACTAAGTTTCCCATTTCTTATTTCACATGTGAATACCCAGGAATCTGTGTCCATTAAAAGGTTCAGGGCCTGCAGAGCAAAGAAGAACCCCCAGAAAGTGCCTGAATCTGGTCTGGAACTCAGTGACCTTGATTGACTCATGGACACTGGGGTTGGTCTGGGCACAATAAACACACACAAAGCCCAAAATAGGGTTATGGAACAGCAGTCCCAAGAGCAGCCTAACAGCACGGGGAGGTAGTCAGGTGAATGGGCACTCAGCCACTAAAAGTTTTCTTTTATTCAAATCCAGATAATTTAAAATGAAGTCTTCCCAATAGAGACAGAATAACCTAGTGTATTAAACACTGTTGCTGTTTGGGAGCTGCTGGGAAGGTGGTGTGTGTGTGCTTGTGATGTGTGTTTGTCTGCAAAAAAGATTTGTTAGTTCTTGAAAGCGGTGATTTGGGAGAAACTACCATTGGTACAAAGTCGTTATAGATGGAGGCCAGAGATGCTGCAGAGATTAAACTCGTTACAGGAGTATTTTATAGCCCACCTGACCAAAACCGAACAACTGGACTGTGAAATGATTGAGCAAATAAAAAAAAGTAGTAAAAATGCTGCAGTGATAGAAATGGAAGATTTTTAACTACCAGAGCACAGGCTGGAGTCCATTAAGCGCTTGAAATAAGGCTGGAGGAGTGTGAGAATGTGTGGCTCACTGGATTTGTTTTTCAAGAACTCATTAAATGCCCCAGCAGTCTTTACCTGGGTATTAAATAACAAGGAATAAATATATCTGCCCCAACACTACTAAACTGGGCATTATTAAGAGTTGGATGTAAAGGACTGTATACATGAACTGCACAAAAAAAATCCCCTACCCTGAGTGTACATCACCCAGCAACATTTCTGGGCACCATCTCCAGGTCCTTTCTCCATAACTTTTGGTACGCATGGACCAGAGTCTCTTTTAGCATCTTCCTGTCGGGAATTAGTGTCCTGGGAGAGGCCATAACACAGGGGATGAAGGTGGAGGTGGAGGACACTAATAACCGTAATGAACCAAATGTGAAGGAGATTTTTCATTTAATTATGTTTTGAATCTTTTTCACTGCTTACATAAATATTCCACACCCACTGTAGATGCTTCTTATCTCAAGATTTGCCAGAAAAAAGAAAGAGAGAGAACTATACTGAGATACTGGCATTGTTTGGAGGCAATAGGGGGAGGAATGGTGACTGAAGGAGTCAGGAGCTGTTCTGCAAGACTGATGCTGAAAAACTGGTCCCAGTGCATGACCAGTCTTCCACCTCATCTCCCCCAGTTTTCTGGAAAACCTTTACCAGCTAAATTTTCAGTTTTGCCTAGCAAACAACTGCTTTTATATGCTTGAATTCCCAGTGACTCATCATTACAGATTTGTGGAACTCGGGAAAACTGTTGATGCTTCACCTTTAGAAAATTATTCTATCTTTTTTTTTTTTAGCCAATTTGTAAATTAAAATTGTCTCGATGTAAACTGTCAGTCTCATTTAAATCCCTAATCCCTCCTGAGATCTGTGGAACAGAGCTGTTGTCACCTGGAAGGTAGGGAAACCTTTGGAGTTCTTAGAGGTGGAGGTATTTTATACATCTGTGAGCTATACAAGGCTCTCAGCATGTGTTACTGCTTCCCTGTGACGTCTGGCAAATGTTGCAGGCACCACTCCTAATTTAGGCTTAAAAATAAGGAAAGAAAAGAGAAGACTGGGAGGTTTTGAGGGCAGACTACACGCTGTGTTAGTGTGGGACCAGGACCTGTCCTGTCTCAGGACGTGCAGGAATGGCTGCATCTCCAGCACTGCGGCCTTGGGAGCGGTCTGGATGCAGGAGCTATTTTTTGAGGTTGAGGAGAAGCCCTGGAAAGTGAATATTCCCTATGCTGCCCTAATGTGGGTGGCCTTGCTGCCTCCTCTCTGCTTTTGGGATTGAATGACCAGTCCTGTAATCAGTCATCTCTCCATGGTCACCTCAGCCCGATACCCCTGAGACCTGGGGAGGGTTCCCATTAATTCCCTACACATTCCTGCAGCACTGCCAGCTAGTGATGGGTTTTTGTGGCACAGTGAGGGGTCAAAATCCACTATTCAAAGAGTAACGGGAACATTGGGATGGGATGAAGCTGTTAAATCTCTGCTCAACACCAAATAATCTGATAAAGCAACATCTTATAAACCATTGCATTTCTCCTCCTGTTTTCTTGCTGAGAGGCCCATCAAGATCTGAGAGCTGGGAATCCAACTGTGATCAGAAAATTTATAAATGTTCACTTTACATCCATTTGGTTTTGTGTCAACATTGCCCATGAGTTCTTTTTCCCTCACTTGCGTGCATTTCCTCAGCATTTATCAGTGAAGGATCAGATCATATCTCAGCATTTATTTTGCTGACCTAAATGATCCAGGTTCTTGTATCCTCTTGTGCAGGATCAGAGTCACAGCTGGCAGTCCAGCAGATGCAGCAAGATGGTCACACACAGGAATATATCACTAGAACTACTCCAAATACCTTCCCAGCCTCACATCGTGGCTCAAACTCCTCTGGGATTGCTGAGCATGGCTCAGTTGTTCTTCCACCAACGTACCCCTAACCTGCGAGCCTCGGCTTATCCCAGAAATCATCCCTGCATCGAAGGGCACATGCTCCATCTTATCCTTTTCTGCTATTCCAATCCCAAATTCCATGTAGGCAGCACAGCGAGTTCTTGTCCTGATGGTGTTTTTAATTTTGTGCTATCTCCAAACTCAGTTAGCACCGTTCTCCTCCCCAGGGCCATTCCCTGGAATATTGCACCAGATAGTGTCAGGCCCAGTCTTTGGGGAATGCTCCGGGTAACCTCCTTCTAACACGATGTCTTCTCTGTTAATGCAATCTGTTTTCATTTCCACCTGTGGCTCGTTCCTTATCAACCTTTCTGGTTTTCTACTAATCTCCACTGCCTCCACGTTCCCTGATAATTTCCCATGTGGTGCTATATCAAACGCTTCGCTGAAGTCCATAAAGATGAGACCTAGTGCATTTTCTTTGTCAAGAAAATCAGTTATCCTATCAGAGAAAGAGATCAGGCTAGCGTGGCGTGTGATAGCATTGGACAAAAAAGCAGTGTGTTATTCTATTTTCCATTTATATCCTCTATTGCAAATTATTTAATTAAAGTTTTACATGCTGGTTTTCCTCCAAATATCGTCTGAAGCCTGTACAGTGTTGAGATCAGAAAATGAGGCTTTGGCTGTTGAGAACGTTGTCCATCCCCTTGTCCCCCCATTCCTGTCTCCAGCTGGACAGGAGGTATTAACCCTTCCTAATCTCAGCCTACTCTGCACCTTGAATCTTGTTTCTCCTTGAGACCAGATAAATTCTTACACTGTGATTCCCGTAGCCATCCAGCCTCTGCCCCACACTTTTCTTGAAAGCCAAGACACGGACACTCATTTATGGGGTCAAACCTTGATTATTTCTACAGCCTCTCTGCATAGTCCTTATTTCTTGTGACTTGATGATGCTTTTGAGTGCCTTCCAACTCATCCTATTCTGTGATTCTGTCTTCTTACCCCTGGAAAGCCTTGGTATCTCTTATAATGTTCCTTGCGAAGTCTGTTTTGGCTGAGGTTTTTTCACTTACTTTGTCCTTATATTTCCTGAATTCCTTCAAGCACCTAACTATATTTCTAGGACCCAACATTCATAAAAACCCCAGGTTATGCAGCCTCTGTCTGTGCATCTGTTCCCATCTACAAAGCAGCTCAGTTCATTCATTTCTAAAACCATCTGCCTCATCTGATAAGCCCCTGCCACGTACAAGGGGGAGTTGAATTGGCCTCTGTGCCTGCTATCACACAACTGAACAGGAATAAGGGGTGCAGGAGCAAGACCACAGCCCTAACACAGGTTCTGCTGCTTGCCCGAGGTGTCAGGGACTTTCCCTACCATTTTAAGACAGTTTTAGTACTATTTTTGAGGTGGATCCATCGAGTCAGACAGTAATTTACCTGGGTTTTATGTGAGTTCTGAACAGCTCTTCCTGAGATCCATTGTATCGATGAAACTCACAAGGCTGTTCAGTAAAAAAAAGCAGTATTTGCCCTCTAAGTTTCAATACGGGGATGAAGTAGCATTAGGAAAGGAAAAGGAAGGAAAAAAAGAATTAGCTCATCCACCCAAACACTGCAATACTACAGCAAACATGGATCTGTCACTGCTGAGAACAAAATAATGAAGACTAGCCAGGATTGCACAACTACAAAAGATTTCATTCTCTAATTGTCAAAAAGCATTAAAGATCAACTATTTATTGTGCAGGAGAAGGAGGGAGAACAGACTTCAGTGCCTCCCTTCACCAGAGGTTGTCCCTAATTGACATGCATGGATTGCAACCAGAGGTTACTGAGAGAAATTTGTTTGCATTTATTAATCAAAAGGAGTCAAAGGCACACAAAGATATCATCAAGGCTCCCTTGTGCTTGGGGAGGCTGACAACTAAAATTCTTGATGAAGTGTTTGCAGAATGTTTGCAATCTGTTCACAGCCTTTTTACTTTGCAGGTGCAAACCTTTCTATCTGTTACATCAAAGAAACAATTGAAAATTAAACCTAGTAAACATCTCCGTACAGGTTTTAATCTCCCATTTCTACAGGACAAAGGGAGTGCTATAATTAATTTCAAAGCAATGTTTGAGTTCTTTCAATATTCATTTGGGCACATTAGCATGTCATTAGCTATGTTTTAAACACTGATCCTTATTTCCTTCTCCCACACACCTTTCTTTGAGCCCTTTTGTTAAAAAAAAAAAATATAAAATGAAATAAATAAATGGGAAAGTTGTACTTCCTGGGAGATGTCTTTAATGCTAAAGCATCCATGCATAGATAATTATCTTGCTCAATGAAATAGATTGGGGGAATAATGTATGGCTTTTGAGGTAAAGCAGAGGCAGCAGAAAATAGATGAAGAGAAATAATTCTTTTCAGTGATGTTAAGAATGTGCAGGGGCAAAGACACTCTCACCGAGTTTTGCTATCATGCTTCGTGAATAATGTATTTTATTATATCCATTGTGGTTATCTTTTAATATGTTAATAACACTTCTAACACTCTTCCCCCCCTTGTTCTTTTATGTAGTTTTAAAACTCTTTCTTTTATTAAGATGTAACAAATGGAGATGCAATCAATAGATACTTATTATGTTGGTAACTAACTAGTAAAAGGATTTTCTTGTAAGTTTAATTTTAAACACAGATCTGTTTGAACAATGTCTACAGGGTAATTTCAGCCATCTATCTGCAGCATTTCCTGTAGCATTTCCGAGCTAACTCCTAATAACATCCTCCCCCTTAGGTATATTAATTTTATACATCCTGAACAGGAGATTGAACAGTCCTTAAACAGCCACGCAAGGTCACTGACACTAACAAAAATAGAACCTTTCATTGTGCTTTTATCAAGTCACGCTGGCGTTTATATTAGCCTGTGTGGGCCTGAACAGCACGGATATTTGCTGGAGTTTAATATACAATTGTTTTCAAGAACCATTCAGCTCAATTTGTATTGAAAATATTACTTGGGAAACAATGAGCCTTTCAGACGTTTTGGCTGTCTTTCAGCTAAAGCTGTAATTTCAGTGTTTGGAGGGAGGTATGAAAAGTGCCATAAATGTACCCAGGCTGCCAGTCACTGGGGAAGGGCCGCAAACCCCAAACTGCCCGGTCCAGCCAGGACCACTGATGTGCTTCTGCTGCCCCTCTCAGCCACAGCAACACCCCCCTGAAGTCCCTGGGCTGAGGATCCACTGGTGACCCACCCAGCCCCTGATGGACAGTGGATCACCCTGCACAAATCTGTTCCCTGGCCGTGCTCCAGCCTGGTACAGGGCTGCCTCTCCTCCTGCTAATGCAGTGGCAATTCCCCCGAGGCCTCATGCCAAGCTGGCAGGAAACACTCCCACACATCTCCTCACCAATCTCCCTGTACCAAGAACCAGCCTGGGCTTTGAAACTCCACAGAACCACAGAAGGGTTTGGGTTGGAAAGGACCTTTAAAGATCATCTCACCCCACCCCCTGCCATGGACAGGGACACCTCTCTCTAGCCCAGGTTGCTCCAAGCCCCATCCAACCTGGCCTTGGACACTTCTAGTGGAAAATGTTCCTGCCCATGGCAAGCGGTTGGAAATAAATGATCTTTAGGCTCCCTTCCAACCCAGGCTATTCTATGATTCTGTGATTCTGTAAGGTCTCCATGGAACCTTCTCGTCTTGAATGGGGACCTTACAAAGCAGTACGGGTTAGTGAGTTGGCAAATTTCCCTGGGGTAGTCAAAGAAAGAGGTGGGTATTTCATAATTACTTAATTACCTGAACATCTTCACTCTCATCTCAGGCTTTTCAGCAAGAACAAGGAAATGCACATGAAAATGCTAATTAAGCATGGATGGAACAAGAGGAGGGATTCAGTTGTCATCTGAACTGTAAGAATGTTGAACTCTGCGAGCCTGCCTGTGCAGCTCACAGGGAGGAAGGAGGGAATAAGTGTTTAACAAGACAAAAACACCTTGCTGAATATCTGTGAGTTTTGTTAAATACTCTTAAGTATTCCCAACCTTACTGACACACATGTAGGATAATTAAATGAGCGGATGGTCCCCTAACAGCCATCTTCCTATTACCAAGTGCAGCAAGAACCTTACTGCAAATGTAAGTATTCATAAGTATAATGAGGACCAGCTGACTCGACACAAGGGACAGCCCCCTGCAGAGGTTGATCTGAAGTTTTGGTGCAGTAAATTTTTCAGTCTGTCTCTGCTTCTACCTAAAACCTTGCCGAGTTTGCTCATCTTCAGGAACGTGAAAAATCCAGGACAACTGACCATGCGGACAAAGCTTTGAGTCGGCTCTTACTTTTACCTGAATTGTTCTGCCCATCCCTCTGAGCGGGATCACCCAGAGCATCCTCAGGAGCCCACAGAGCCTGGCTGTCCCTTGCAGCAGCAGAACCCCGTGCAGCTGCACACAACTGAGGGCAGGATTGGTCCCTTTCCTCCTTCCAGCATCCCAGGTGCAGGTGACTCTCACTGTGATGCAGACTTCTCGTGATCAAACATCAGCTTGCTCCAAACGTGGCTCCTGTTGACAGCGCAGGGAATGCCCACTCAAATGGCTTCTTCTCCATGCAAATATCATCTCCAGCACCCAGGTCTGCATGGGGCTCCTTGGCAGAGATGTGCTTGGGAAGGGCAATATTCAGCAGAAAACACACAGAAGGGTGAGAGTCTGAGTGTACATACAGACACACAAATATTGATATTTGTGCACACACATTATCTCACAGAATTGGATTTTTCCACTCAGGGCCAGCACACATTTCACAGATATATTTGTTTCTCCTGATGTTGTAGACCTTAATTACAAAACCTCAATTTTCATACATTCTATTCATTTTCATACTGAATGGAAGCAAATGAAATTGTCTTTTTTTCTTTTATTTTTTGCACTCAATGCTGTGGTGAAATGAAATTAAATATGATGCACTTCTGAGACAAACACTTAGCCCCTTCAAAACAAGAGGACTGCTCCAGGTCAGTGTTTTAATTGTGTGAATATACTCAAAGCCATCTTAAGTGTTTCACATGGCCGTGCTGACCCCTAATTCAAGCCATGAAGCTGTGATAAGAATCTTCCATTTTAATTTACAAGAGAGAGAAAGAAACAAACAAAACAAGCACGAGGTCTCTTGCTGCAGAGCAAATCACTGAAGTAGGAAGCACTTCTGGAGGGTCCTTGAGCAACCTCCTTCCCGTGCCCACCTCCCCTGCCTGGGGCAGCACCCACTGCTGCTGCTCGCCCAAGACTGGGTTTGGAGCTGGGATCAAGATCACAGGTTTATTGTCAGTTCTGGCACTGTCTTCTCCCGTAAAACTGAGCGCAACTTGCAATGTGAGGCTTTTTAGGCCGTTCATGCTCTCTTCCTAGAATTTATTGCAAAGGCCACGTTCCAAAATTTCCAACCTCTTTCAAATTTTCTTCTCCTTCCTTCCTTTTCCTGGTTTCCCACTGGACACACCATGAGCCCGACTGTCCCTACTCCAGTTTACACCACCACCACCCTTGCCGGGTGCCTCCCCCAGCACCCCTGTGCCTGGCAGCTCCTCCCACCAAACAGCCAAATTCGGACGATGCAGCCAATTATCAGCTGCTTTGTTCTCTGCTAAAAGGCTCCATTCCAGCCTGTTATTTCCTTCTGTTTCAGCAGTCTCCAATGACTTTGATTGCTCTTCTGAAGAATAATAAAATAGCTTCTTATCAAGGCTTTAACAAATAATACACCTTGACATAGTTATTTAAGATTGAAAAGTCAGGGGGGCAGAAATAATTATTTTCAAAAGGAACAGAACAAAGTCTCTCTTTACACAGACACAAGAGAAACATGGGCTACTCCAGCAGGAAAATATCATCAAGACTGAATTTATAGGGACTACTGCAATTAAAATATGAAGAAGAACGTTTGATAATAACAAAACTCAGAGCGACTGCACAGCAATTAAACCCAGTCTACTGAGAGGTGAGTCTACAGAACTGCAGTAACATGGTACAGAAGTTTATAAGATGAGACATAGATCTAATTAACCTAAGCACTGCAGACAACCCAATCTGAATGCAAACCATTCCCAGTTGCTACTTCCTTGGTCCCAGAAACACCCCCAGAGCCCAGGGACACTGGAGAAGAAATTCCTTGGGCTGTGGCACCTCTGCAGCAGTAGGAAGGGAGATGATGGAGAACTCAAAGCCAGTTTCTGATGTTAACACAAAGCAGGGACAATGTGTCGGAAGGCATCAGTGTGTAAAAATCACCCTTACAGTAAAGAATTCCTTTCTAATATCAATCTACACAAAATACACTCTTTCAGCTTAAAGCCATTCCCTCTTGTCCCATCACTCCATGTCCCATCACTCCATGTCCCTGTCAAAAAGCCTTCTCCAGCTTTCATGGTTCTGTCTCTTTTTTTTTTTTTTTCCTTTTTGAGAAGACAGTCTAGAAGAGTTTGGGGAGGAAGCTGCAACCAGGAAAAGTTTGGAAAAAATACCTACCACTTAGATAAATCTTTTAAAAGACAAAAAAAAAATCTTCAAGCCCAATATTTATAAGCAGAGATTTAAATTTTTGGAACTTCACATGGTCACCAGCCCCAGAGGAGCAGAGGGTTCCTCACTGCAAAGTGTGTCCATCACTGTTTTCCCAAGGAGCTGCTGAGCCAAGGGGCTGGTTAGGATGGGCTGTTATTTACAGCAGAGCAGTTGCCACACTAACCCCATGGTGGGACTGCATTGTTTGTTTGTTAAGTGTTTCTTTGTTAAGTGCTCTGACATCCAGGGTGAGGAAGGACATGAATAAATGACAATAAAATGCATATGGAAGGGAGCACAATGGGAGTAGTTTGCAGTTTATTTCTGTGAGTCAATAACTATTCTTTTAGCTGTAATTTTTAGGCTTTGTTATTCCAAGATACAGTTGTTTGTTAGTAGGTGAATGAGGAAGGGCTTCACAAACCGTAATGCAATGATGCTGTCACGTTGCTGTGGCATTAATCAGAGGATCTAATTTTATGTGTAGTCCAAACATCAACAAATCTTTTTTAAAGGTATCGACTTTATTGATTTTAAGACATATTGTAGCTCCTGGGACAAAGACAGAGGAAAGTTCTACACAGATGTGCAGCAAAGAAATAGGTGTAATTCCTACCCCCTTGTGTTTGCAATGCACGTTGGCTGTGCTGGTGCTCCACGTGAAGCCAGGAGCTCTCCCACTGAATTCCACGGGAGCAGCTTAGGGCTGGGTAAGGGCAGTGCTCCAGAAATGCTGATCCTTCTACCTGTCAGAGAAAGAAATGGGCAGGCATGGAGCACTTAAATGTGGAAGTTATGGCTTTGGTTCCTCAGATTACCAGAGACTCCAGGAGTCGCCCGGGATCAGCTGCTCAACGTGGGTCTGAAATCCCAATGTGACCATGTGGAATATGAAGCTTGCTTTTGCTTTTCCTTTAATTTCTAGACCATTAGCTTCTTCAGCCAAGCACTTTCTCTTACTTCTTTCACACTGGGACTCCAGACTATCAGGTGTGTCCAGGGATTATTGCAAATGACAGCTAAAACATAACAAATTGATCAGTTTCCTTACAGTTTTATTCAAAAAGCTTCTCTCTTAAATGTATGCAAAAACAGTCTGTGTCTAAAAGGATAGGTCAGGACAAGGGTATTCCCCACTTCTCTGCAGATGGTGAAGTGAAGCCAAAGAAGAGAAATATTTCATAAAGCTCATAAATTGAAGGGCACAGTAAAAATCCCCAAAGTCTCTGTGTTTCTGCAGATTGATTCTTCTTGCTGAGCTCAAGCATCCTGGGTGGGAGGGCTGACAGGAGAAGCGATAAGGGGAGAGTACAGACATTCTGAGACATCTCAACTTTCTCAACCACTTCCAGTTTTGACCCCAAAGAAATATTTCAGATGGTTTTGGTTCTTATTTCAGTGAGAAAGCATTTTCAGTTCAGATTGGAAAGGACCATTAAAAAAGTTAACTGCATTTTTATTTGTTTGTTGAGCTGGCAAATACATTTTTCACGCTCTTCCTGTGGTGCTGCCAGCAGGACACACCAGCACTCTGCCATGGGATTGCCTCCCTAGACAAATTGGCCTTCCTCTCTAAAATGCTCCCCTCCTTATCTGATGCCAAACCCTCTTATCTCATAAACATTAGGAGGGCTTCGTGGAACTACCAGTGAGGATGATAATAGAATGAACTTCAGAGGAATGTGATGAGTATTACGGAGAGAAATCTCCTTAACTTTATTAAAGGAAATCACTTGCAATAGATTTAAGCATAATCCTTCTTGATGTTTTTTAATATTGGTAGGAACCACTAAATACCTCTTTTAGGTTCCCATGAAGACTTCCATGGACTTCTTTTGCCTACAGTGCCCTGAAACAGTTCCTGCTGTGGATCCCCTGTGGTGTCTCCAAACAAAATGCTCTGTTCTGACCGTGCTGGTACAAGGTACCACAAGATGATAAATCACATGGGCAATTGTTTTGTTACTTATAAGTGGGGGTTTGGGTTATTTTTTAATTTAAAAATGCACAGAAACAAATGCAATCATGCAATCAAAAATGTCAAAACTTGTCTGGATTCAATTAAAAAGGAATCTGAGAAAATGTCTGTCTGGGAGACTTTTAAGGACTGCTTGAAATCACCAGCCTGGCATGGAGTTACAGGACAAGGGGGAATGGCTTTAAACCAGAGAGTAGGTTTAGAAGGAGAGTAGGTTCAGATTAGATAGTAGGAGGGAATTTTTCCCTGGGAGGGTGGGCAGGCCCTGGCACAGGGTGCCCAGAGCAGCTGTAGCTGCCCCTGGATCCCTGGCAGTGCCCAAGGCCAGGCTGGACGGGGCTTGGAGCAGCCTGGGCCAGTGGAAGGTGCCCCTGCCCATGGTAGGGGCTGCAATGGAATGATCTTTAAGGTCCCTTCCAACCCAGGCCATTCTGTCATTCTGTGACCATACAAGTGGCACCTTTTCCATTTCCTTAGGCTTTCTCATAGACCACTGGGCTTTAAGACTCATTCCACTCTCAGCCTACGGACACAAACCTCATTTCCCTAAGGCATCGTAATCTTCTCCGTGTAGGGGCAGGCAGTGAGGGTGGGGAGAAGACAAAGTTCCCTGCTGCCTCTCTTGGGAAGCACTGCTACCACAGAGACTTCCTTTAGGCTCCCCCTGCTACTCAGGTCTCCACGCAGGGGTTTGAGAGGCCCACGGTGTTTGTGCACGCACAGCCAGGGACCATTTTTCACTCCTTCCCGTGGCAGAGGGGTTTGTGGAACAACATCCGTGGTGTTTTGGAGAAACTCCTGGAAAGGGCTGGCTTGGGGCCGCACACCAAGCGGGATGAGAGGCAGGCACGGCATCACAGAGGCAGGCGTTGTATGTAACCTGCCTGGCAGAGCAATAGAACAACTAGGGTGTAATAAGATTATTACAGTGAGAAGTTATTCTGTTGAGATAAGGAAGAATTTTAATGACTTTGGTAGAAGGTATCAAGCCATCGTTAGCCAATCAGCCCGACTTCCCGAGCCGGCTGATTTTGCAGACGTGGGATTGCTTTGCTCAGAGGCTCCCAGACAGCTCCATGATACCGTGTGACTGAAAGGGGAGATAAATCTCTCAATCTCTTTTTTTAATTTCAATACAATTGCCTTATTACAGCATTATGTGAGGAATATGCATGGTACTTCCCAAGGGTTTCGCTTTTCCCAATAGCAAGTGTCTCACTCAGTGTTTGGGCAGAGCGGTTCTCTGCTAAATTGCTCACAATGCAAGCTATTATAGAATAGAGGGACCCTGTGGGTATGATTGAAATTTATATGCACGGAACAATCAAGAATGCCAAGTGCACTGGATAAACTGTAGGTAGGTGGCAGAAGGCAGATAAGCAGCCTAGGAGGTTTAAGTTACAGGATCTTAAGCCGTAGAAAGATTCATTCTATAATTTACATTACAACCAGTTTCATTTGTAGAATGAATAATGGAAAGCTCCTACTGATAAATATTTGAGGTCCAATCCTGGGAGGTGTTGAGCACTCAGCTCCCACTGAAGTCAGCGTTCCAGGCTTTTCCCAGAGTGTCTCTGCAGCTCGGGGGAGGTAACTTGTTGGTTAACAGCCACTGCAGGTCCTCGAGCAGGGAAGCAGGGCTTCCACAGCACAGCCCCTGCTCTCCCCATCCAACACAGCAGCCTGCTTTGAGAGAACTCTGCATCTTGAGGATATAAATCACTTCATGAAAAAGCACAGAGTGAATGATTTATTTACTTTAAAGACACCAATCAAAACATTAAGTGTTGCTACAGGAAACTCTCCATTTTCCTTTGGCTGAGTAGTCAGGCAAAGATTTATGCATATTTGTATTCATGCATAAATTCCTCTGTTCAAGTCTAACTAACTCCAAACCAGTAAATCTCCAGCCTTCCCTCCTTTCTATGATCTCAGACCTTCACAGGACAACAGCCCTGACAAAGTGATGCACCACAAACAACATCAGGCCTGCCTGGCAGCCTCAGCCCCCTCTGCCCCATCTCCTGTCACCCAAGGGGTGTCGATGCACATTTCCCAGTGGGTCTCTGGGCTGAGCATGGCATGAGGTCCAATCCACCTACAAAAATTATTCTGATTCATTGCATTGGGTTTTTTTTTTCAGAAAGCTAAACTGACAAAGCTCTATTTTCAGAAAACTTCAATATTTTCCTAATGACTTAACTGTCCCAAAAGCAACTCCAACTAAAAGAAACTATTCAAAATTGTATCCCTACTAAAGATGAAAGAAGGTGAGCGCTGAGTTGGAAGAATGCCCTCAAGGTGCAGTAATTTTATTTAGAGCTGAGTTCTGCTCAGTGTGAACCAGCAGTTTTGAGGCAGTGGGTTTGCAGTTTGAAGCTATGGGTTTGATTCTGACCTACACCCATACGTTATTAAAAAAAGCTGAGAAATACCCATAAGCAAGGCATGAGAAATTTAATGTGCTCTTAATAAATAATTATTAATTTAATTATGTCATTTGGATGAAACACTGGCGTTTCCTTCAAGTGTGCATTAGCATAATAAAAAGCTGCTTGAGAGGTACCAAAACTCCTCAGCACAGCACACTACGCATCCTGTATTTAACATTTACCCAGCGATATTTGGGAAAAAAACCCCAATTCCTTTGAAATCACGGAGCTGAAATGACAGTCTCCCATCTGCCCCCTGGAAAGGGGGCTACATCTGAGGCAATCTGGAGGGGTGGGGGGCAGAAGGGCCCACAGACAACTTGTGCTGGGCAGAACAAAGGCGCGGGAGCTGCGGTGGGGAGCGAGCGGCAGCCGCAGCGCCGGGAGAGCGCGAGCACAGAGCACAGTCCATAAAGCCACAATGAATGGTAATGACAGGCAATAAAATACCCTTTTAAAAATCCAGTAAAGGATAAAGACTGTAGGCTGCAGCGCTGACTGGCAGTGCTGTGGCTGCAAAACATCAGCAGATTAGCATAAAGCATGGCAAGAAAGTACAACTAAAAATTATTCAGTCATACCAAATGCTTGCGGGGAATCTAGGCCAAGCAAGCAATCAAAATCAAATAGAAACAAGGTATATGTAATCCCACAGTAAAAAGATTGAGCAACTGTACATTGCCAGGACATTTTAATACTCCTGTAGCCCACAGTTTTTGAAAACCATTAATAGAGCTATAAAAAGTGAGGAAAGCTGCACAATGCAGTTCAGACCAACACGGGGGTGTAATTCTACACCAGTGTAGCACCAGTGTTAATATAATCTCTCTCATGTTACACAAGAAGCCCAGCAAGAGCATCATAAAGTGCAATATGTGTTTTCTCTACAAGCTTAAGTGTCTTTTAGCATAATTATTCCTGATGCTTCAGTTATGGGAAGGAACACTACCAATCTAAGCAGCAAGAAGGTATTTATTTGCCCTTAAGGTGCAATTACATTCTGGAAAATGGCTCTTTTTTAATTCAATGATCTACTCCTTTTGCTTGTTAGGGGTCACACACTGCTAAGACCAAAGTCCTTGGTATTAGGTGTCTGCTCCTTAAACAGCCCAAGTTCTGTACGCTGAGGTTTGTTTGTTTAGCCCTCCTGCTTTTTATCTGGGTTGGTTTTTTTCAGCTCCTGCAGCTCTAGGAGAGTGAGCGATATCTGTTGTGGCACATGGAAAATCATCAGATCATAATTTAAAATTCCAAACACTAAATCTTTGTGCTGAGGATGCTTAAGGCAAAAAGGTCACCGAGTGGCTTTCTCTGTCGAATTCGCAGAGCTACCAGTTAAGGCAAAAAAAAAACAAACAAACCCAAGCCAGCCTTTTATTTAAATTTTAATTTCAGCAGATTTGAAGTCACCAAGATTCATCCCATGGAATCTCTCTGAGGAGAGCCAAATCTTCCCGTGCAGGCTCTGCAGTGAGCCCGGCTCCCTCGGGACACATCTCCTGCCTGCCAGGCAGCACCACCGCTCAGTGGTGACAGTGCTCCCTCCCTGGGAACAGTCACCAACCCTACCAAAACTGCAAGTTTTAGTAAAAAACTCTCTTCTGCACAGCTGGGAGCCGTGGAAGGGAAACCCCAGGCTCCACAGACAGGGAGAGGGAAGGGCAAGAGAAAGAGCCCCTTTTTTTTGATTGTTCCCCTTGGTGTTCACTTGCCCAGTGGAGGAGTCTGGAACGAGGGATATCAGCATTCCATGTCCCAAGTGCAACAAATTCTGCTACCTTAAATCACGTTTTCCAGTCAAACATAGTTTCTATCACAACACAAGATGGGGTGAGCATTCCCTGGCATTAAGGGCAACTCCTCAGCTGAAGAGCCCCAAGCCCCATGGATAAAGAAGGGGAAGATTTTTAAGGAGCAAACTTATTTTAGCATAGCTAAAACGAGGTAGGACTTTTCCCTTCTGGATCATGTTCTTTGTGTACCACAAAGATCCTCTGGTGTGTGAAATCCATGACTATAAAAATACACTGCAAGAGCTGCTTTTATTAAATGATTAAATGTTTCAGCTTCTCCCCTGAAACTGTGTGCTTCAGCAAGAGGATTTTGGAGGAACATATGCAAATGAAAATAATATTAAAATAATTCCTTAGTCTCCTGTAACCGCATGCAGTGATTTAATACTATTAAATAGCAAACCCTTTTTCCATTTCAATATTTATCTTCAGTTTTTCTCAAGGAGAAAAATTAAAAGGCGCCTGTACTTGATTCTCTGATTTTATACAGCTGAGTAAAAATTATTGTGCACTAAGCAAAGAAACTTGTACCTCCCAGCTAAAGCCAAAGCCTCTGCAGAAAATGTGGATCTGGTCCAAGGAGCTGTGGGCAGGGGAAGATGGAGGCAGAGTTCTCTTGGTGGGTCTCCAACTGCCCCATGGCTTGGCCTTGTGGAAACAACATGCACTTTTTGGGATTGCCAAGCTCTGGGAAGGACAAAGGGCACTTCACCAGAGTGCCGGGGGATTGCAAAGGCCCTTCAGCAGCTTTTGCTGCTCATTCCTTGAGTTTGAGCACAAGCTGAACGGAACCCAAAGCCAAAGCTGCCCCAGCAGGCTGACACCCAAGGGTGAGCCCGGCGCTCCGAATCTCTGCATCGGTGCCTCCCCCAGCTGGATGTCCTTATCCACCAGGGCAGCTATGGGCACCCCCAAACGCCTTTCCCTCTGGCTGGCACGGCATTCAGAATAAACATGGGCACAGCAAAAAATACACGTGCTCCTTTAACCCAGTTTTGAGGAGCAAGTCGGCACCGCCTTCAAAAAACCTCTCCTTGGCAGCCACGGCTATTCCCAAACGTTGGGTAATGGGCAGGAGAAAAGGGTTTTTCACAGCAAACCGGGAGTGAGAGCGGTCAAAAGAAAGCATCCAGGCTGTTAGGCTTGAATGGCACGTGGATAATAGGCAGGAGAGCAAGCAGGGAACTCTGCCTCCTTCCCCGACACCGACTGCTCGCGTTTGTGCCGCGCTCCAGCGCTGCACTTAGTTCATGCTTTACCTTAAAGTGCCGCATTTTAACTGGAGAGGAAACGTGCAGCAGCTTTCATGCCCCTGCTGTGTAACTGTGGGCAAGTGAAGCCTTTGAAATGGCAGCCTCTGAAAGCAAGGAATGTTGGGTTGTATGGAAAGGCTTTCTGGCAGAAGACTGACGATTAGCGAGGGAATTAAAAGAGGGAACTAAGTCGCTCTTGTCAGGCATCTCCCTTTCTTACCTCTTGCAATATGGACATGTAACTGTGTCTAGAAATGAAATCTGGGCTGGGGGATGTTGGTCACAAAAGGAAGTTTTAATAATACAAGCCCTGGGCACAAGATAAAAACTTGTAATTTGATGGGTTCTGCATGCACATGCAGTTGTGGCCATGGCTATGAACACATTTACACAATTTCCAAGAAAACAAAGAAGTTGGGAACTGAAAAAAGGACCCTCTCCTTCTGACCATTCAAGGTCTGTGAATGAAGTTGGGAATTTGTACTCTACCTTATTCATTAAAATAGAAACTGCCATCACTTTAATGAGCAGCCTGAGGGTGGACAAAGTGCCTTGAATAGCTACGCACCATAGAGAACTTGGCATCCTCACTGAAACATAATGTGGGATTGCAATTGTGGGATTTTTCCAGTGAATACGAAGTGATCAAAGATAACACTGCCCCAAAAAGAATTAAAACAGTGCAACATTGCATCAAGTTACAGCCAATGTCAATCATTACATGCCTGAGTGCACAGGATCTTTTAAATAACGTTATAGACATGCTGTGGCATTCAAAATATTCACTGAATTTCAAATTAAAATGCAAAAGCATGTTCCCCGCTCATCTGACCAGAATAGAGAACTCGAGGCACATCTTTCCAAATATTGCTCTAATGCCACATCATTTACCGTCAGCTGGAGGACAGGCTAATTTTATGCAGAACTGGATGATGGGAGGACTGTCACATTAAATGGATTCCCAAAAGTTACCTTCGGCTTTGGTCCTGGGAGATGAGAAATTAGCAAAGATGGAGTTACAAAAGATTGGGGAAGGAGAGGACTAATTGCAGACTGATCACCTTTCCTACTGTGAAAGAAAAAACCCTTGGCACAATGCAGAACTTGAACTCATCATTGTGTAGAGGAGAGTTTCTGGCATGGAATTCCAGCCTGAGCTGCCTGCTGGAAAAAAAATGTTGCTTTATTTACATGCTAAAGGGAACCACCTCCTCGCTTTGGGCTTCAGATAAGCAGCCGTGGTGGGGAAGAAAAAGAAAGGGAACAGTACACCATTCTGGAGAAGGAGAGGGTGGGAGGGAATGGAGTAAAGACACATCAAAGGAAATATTTATAATATGCCACTGCAGAGGGGGAGAATGCAGAAGTCTTTTGCAAACATAACAGGGAGCTCGAAGTAATTTCAATTTCTAAAAAGGTCAGTGAGGAAATAGCAGAGAAAAACTTTACTCCAAGACCAGGAATAGCTATAGAAATATTGGCGCATTTAACCTCAAAACCTCTAGGAAAACAGCATGAAATTCAGTCTTCAGGTGGAAAGAAAAAAACCACCTTTGGTGAAGTATATAGAAACCAACTGGGAGCAAGATAATCTACATGCTGTACAAGTGCAATTAAGTGGAGGATGGAGTAAGCAAATTTAGATCCCACAAATACACGATCAACAGAAGTGAAGGGAACAAGTACACATCACCCACTACCGTGGTATTTTTTAGCATAAATTGATCCAATTTGGCTCTAATTTTCAACACGGCAAGCTCATGGATTTGCACAAAGCGGAGATTAGCCCAGGATCTGGCTCAGAAGCTGACAGAAATGATCTAAATCTCGAATAACCTCATGGCAGTTAAAGCCAGGCTCTCATGCTGGAGCCCTCGGCAAGCTCTGATGGCCAGGGGCTGTCCTGGGGATCCCACTGGCTCCAAGAACATTCTGCCTTCCCCTGAGCATGGCATCATCACCTTTTCTCTTTAACACCCATACTGCTTTCAAATCTATGAGTAACATGCAGCCTAATTTTGCTAAATGAATTGTAATTACAGTAATTCATGCCTGTAGATTGTGCCCTTTTGTGGGAGGTTTTTGCTATGAGAGCCATTGTATCATCTTCTCTTTGGATCTACAGTTTGAGAACTGATCTCATGGAGCTCTGATGGATCAGCTCGTGTGTTATGGCTCTGTTTGGGTAAGGGGTTTAATTATGTAATTTCATCTTTTTTTCTGTGAATAAAATTGCATTTCATTGCATTGCATTTCCAAGGCTCACTGACAGCTCACGGGCTGGAATGTGTCTGAATTCGCTCTTCGGTTTCATTGTTTATATGACAGGGTTTACTTCATAATGTTTCATGAAAGGAAAAGTATATCATAGACTTACAGGATTTAATTTAACATAAATGCTTAATTTAACATTCTTATAAATAAGAAATGGAGCAGTAGGGACAAAAGGGTTTCAAACGAGCAAACTGTAGAACGGCTTATTTGAAGTGCTGAGAAGTGTGATCTAATGAGCTGAGCACTGGACAGGGAGCCAGAAACCCTCCATAGTTATTTCAGATTAGACCCGGCTTGAGCCTGTTGTCTCAAGCAAGTTATCAATCTCATCTGAGGTTGTTCAGTTCTCTGCCTGACAGTGCTTAATAGACCCAAATTTGCTGTCTGTTTTTGTGATTTAACTTTATGCCGCATTTCACATCATCCCTATTCTCAGCCTCAAAAGAGCAGAAAATATAATGGGTTGGATCTTCAGCTGCCACTTTCACCCAAGCACAGCCTGAGCGTGACCCAGTTCTCCTGTTCCCATGTCTGGGATCATCCTGTTTGTACACCACCAAGCCTCAGGGACAGAACTACCTCATCAGTGCAGGGCAATGCCACACAGGTTTTGGAGCTAAATTGTACCAGATCTATCTCTGCACCAAGGCTTGCCACTCACAGACAGTCATTAAGGAACAAGATTTCCCAAAAGCCCCAAATGCTTTGAATAAATGTACATTACCATCTTCCCAGTCACCGCTGGAAATCTCAGCTGGGCAGAGATTGATATACACAAAGAGCCACGGGGAAATAACAAAATACAGAGAGGAAGAGCACAGCAAGAAGAGCACAAGCAGGAGCAAAATAAACTTGAAGATGAGGTTGTTAATGTGAAGATCAGCAGCTTTCAGGAGCTGTGTGCCAGTTTGCATCTCTCTCCTCTCAATTAGAGGCTACTTGCACTGGTGGGATTTGGTGGGAGTTGGAAGGCAGGGCCTCCCAAAGAAACGAGATGTGCCAAACAGCTGCTTGGCAATGCCTTGCTGCTGTGGGGCAGAGGGGCTGCCTGTTCCACTGCTGTCCCAAATTCAGCAGGGAATGGGGCTGAGATCTGCAGGCCCCCCAGATGCTGCAGCTCCCAAACCTCAGCCTATGCGGACGTGCTGCCCACCACGCCCCTCTCAGCACCTGCTCCGTAGGTTGCCAACCCTCCTGCTAAAGGGCCAAAAAGCCCCTTTTGATCAAATGAGGATGATCAAATCACCAAAGCAATGATAAAAACAACAAGGAAAAAATCCTCCAGCAACAAAGTCAAAGAAAATACACATTCCCCTATACATTCAGAAAGAAAGAATAAAATTCATTTTCTAAGATCCACAAAACTGAAGATGCCCAGCTGTGTGCAGACGATTTCTGAGGATGTTCCCTGATCACTACCTGTGAGGATGGGAGAGTGTTGCAGAAACAGTTGGAGAGTGATAGAAAATCTTTCTGGACCGTAAAGCTTTTCCCTTTGCTCTTCCTTTGAGAGAGTAAACCCAGACTTACGCAGTCAGAAGTTATTTTTAAATTTCCTTATTCTATATTAAGAAGAATAAACCGAGCACTACAAACAAAGCAACATGAGTTCTTTTATTCCCAATAAACAACTGGATTTATATTTAAGTGCGTATATGAATCCTACACCTCAGGTCACAATTTAATCTCTCTTTAATTTAATGCCCAATTTAATCTCAATACGACAGCTAACAATTAAGAGAATGCATGTGGAGCCGCTTAGTGTTTGATTGTATCGGCTGTGTATTGACGGCGGATAAGGGACTGTTTTCCCGTAGATCATAAAACTTCAGAGCAAAAGATTGCACAGTTCAGAGAAATGTCTCCTGTTCTCAGCAGCTTTCAGGATTAGGACTTTAATGAGCCATGACTGGCTCATACCCATGCATGTGTTGCAAAACCCCTGTAGTTTAAATAACCTACTTAATTAGCTAAATGTTCCATAGTGGACATTTTCAATGCAGTACTTCAGGTATGACACATTCTTTTCTATACTTAAATCTCGGTCCAAAAAATAGAGTTTTTAATAGAACCTTTGTACAAAGTGATCTCACACAAGCTTTGTCCTTTTATGCCATACTCTAAGCATGGGTCGGAGGCCCCAAACAGGAGTGAGCACCATCCAGCCTTTGGCAGAACATGGGAACAGCCTCCTGAGCTCAGACCTCCAGTCCATCATTTACTTGCTCTGCTTCCTCCTCTTAGGTGGTCTGCCTGGAGAACAGAAGGCTTTGGGGACACCTCATATCAGCCTTCCAATACCCAAAGGGAGCTTGCAAAAAGGCTGGAGAGGGACTTTGGACAAGGGCATGGAGGGACAGGACAAGGGGAGTGACTTTAGGCTGAAGGAGAGTAGGTTTAGATTAGATATTAGGAAGAAGTTCTTCCCTGTGAGGGTGGTGCGACCCTGGCACAGGGTGCCCAGAGAGATTGTGGACTCCCCATCCCTGGAAGTGTCCAAGGTTGGGCTGGACAGGGCTTGGAGCAACCCGGGATAGTGGAAGGTGTCCCTGACCATAGCAAGGGGTGGAATGAGATGAGATTTAAGTTCCCTTCCCTCCTAAACCATTCTGTGGTTCTGTGAAATGCACCATTTCCAACAGTATGTGATAATGCAGCAGATAAACTCCTCACCCAGGTGAGGTGTTGAGATGAGGTGCGGTGTTTTGCATTGTAGAGATGCAAAAGTCCCCCTTTGTACAAGTGCAAGGATGGGCTGTGCTCTGTGTTAGCCACGTTCACAGATTTCTATCAGTTTAAATGTTTCAGAGATTTAAATCCGTGCACGCGCCTTACACAACCCCACTGCAGCAGGATTATTTCTAACACACAACTTTGCCCAGACCTTATTTGTCATGTTCCAGCATTCCTCAGTACAAACCTTAAAACTAAAATAAAATTACACTGCGTTTTAAAAAAAATCACACCCCAAGTGATTTTATATAGTAAACTATTTATTTTAAAACAAGATTAAATACTGCGCCTCACTGAAATATTTTCTCTTAGCAGAGAGCACTCAGATGGAAAATTTCATACATTTCAACTGATTTTTTGCCTGAATGGTTTTCACATATTTTTCGAAAACCTAGTTGTGTCAAATGATTTATTCTCCTCTAACAATACTGTACAAGTAGCTCGGAAGATGCAAGTGCTGAAATGGTTGACGGCAGTTGGCCAATTAAGTGCTCTCCAGCATTCCAATTTTTTTTTTTGGTACTTTGCACATACTAATCCTTTTCTTAATGTATTGAGGTTCCATCCAGCAGAAAGAATGAGCTAACTGCGAGGCATGCCACATGAGGAGTGGGGAAATGTACGGCGACACGCTCGTATCCAGGGGAGGTTTAGCCAAGTGTGAAGTAGAAAACACATCTCGGGAGAAGCACACGCCGAGGGAAGGAAGGAAGGACGCCCGGCCGGGGCCGTGGGGTGTCCCAGGAAGCAGGGGCAGGTGCTGCCTGCCTCGGGAGCTGCGGGAGGGCTCTGGGCATGGAGGAGCCCGGCTGGGAAAGGCTTCCCGGGCTGCTGTCTCCAGGGTGGCCCCCGGGAAGCCTCCCCGGCAGCACATCACTGGAGGAGGTGATAACGGTGCTGCCTGTGCCAGGCAGAGCCAGGCGACCTCAAACAGCACAGCTCGGCTTGGTGCCGGCTCCTCGGGCTGCTTCTGGTGCTCACTTAGCCCCTCAGGAGCTCCTGGGTGCCATGAACACACAAACCTCTTCTTCAGAAACATTGCTTTGTCCCATGGAAGGAAAAAAAAACCACTCTAAAACGTGGTGAACTGTTCTCTCTTCTGTTACAAAGTGGTAAGAAAGGGGACGCACGGCTTTAAATACTGTACAGAACTTGGAAGAAGTAACACAGATGTACAGTACATAAGCAGCCCTAGCAGCAGAATTTTGTCTACCAAGAGACAGCACTTTGTCAACTAAAAGGAAAGAAAATCTGGTTTTATTTTCAGTGAACTTTTTTCCAAAACTTTAGATTTGTTTTATTAAGATAAAATCAGCTTTCCAAGTATTCATAAAGCTTTCCTACTGAATCACATTCTGCTGTCCCTGCAGTCTCTTTTTTCAGCCTTACTGATTATAAAGTAACCCCCAAAACATTTCTTAGGTTTCTGGGGAGGAAAAAAACCTCTAAAATTTCAATTGTAAAAACCTAAACTCGTACTTCAGGACCTTCCCAACTGCTATCCTACTCAAATTCCTCATTAGGGAAGAGACACAAACGCTTGTCAAGTTCAGTGAAGACACCAGATTTCTGAAGGCCAGCGAGGAAGACAAAATGCTGTGAAGAATTCTGAAGTGATTTACAACCCAGACCAAATTTATTTATTGCCAATTCCTTTGTCTAATCTTTCTCCTGCTGAAGTTATCTCTGCTTTCAGCATTGGGTGTCAATGACAGAAGTATTACCACTACACATGAAAACATTGCTATAATTTCTCTCACAGATCTATACCAGTCACAACAGGTTGCTGTGATTTTTGCAGATAAAAACCTGCACGAATACTGTTTTTTTCTTGTTAGCCAGCTGGAGTTAAAACAAGTGACAGCCAGAATCAGCAGACACTCCTGGCAGTTTCAGTGAGAGGCTCTTAATTACAAGTCACAAGAGTAGGGCTCATCTCCTCTGAGGCCAGGACATTTGAATGCCTCCCTCTGGGTCACACCATTACAAGAAAATGTGTTTATCTATTTAGAACTTCAGAAAAATAAATAAATAGAGTCAGCAAGCAGGTTTTCCAAGGTATGAATTTCAAAAGTTACAACTTCGTGTTGACATTTTAGGAGAAGTCTGAGTTGCAGCTAGTCTGTGTAAAAATGCAGAGATACTTACTGGCATTTAAGGATTACGTCTTGAAGAGCTGCCTATAAAACAATGCCACTTCCTCACTCTGCTGTGGACATGAGTGCTGATGCTCCCACAGGGAATGGCCTTCTGGCTTTGGCCGTGTCCAGCAGACTCCGTTCTTCCCCACGGAGGGCTGGAGGGTGGGCTGAGTGAAAGCCTTGCTGGGATCTCTCCTTCCACACCCCCATCCCATTTCCAAAGAGAACCGACATTCCCAGCGTTGCTGATGGACTCAGAGCACTTCATCAGCTTTCAGCCTGGTCCTTCTCTGAGCTGTAACTCCTAAAATGAGGTTTTTCTACCTGGAGAAGACAAGGCTCCAGGGACACCTTATTGCAGCCTTTCAGTACCTAAAGGGACTTATAAGAAAGATGGGGACAAACTTTTTGGCAGGGATAGGACAAAGGGGAATGGTTTTAAGCTGAAGGAGGGTTGATTTTGATTAGATCTAAGGAAAAAGGGGTTTTTTTACTTTCAGGGTGATAAAACACCAGCACAGGCTGCCCAGAGAGGTGGTGGATGCCCCATTCCTGGAAACACTCAAGGTCAGATTGGATGGGGCTCTGAGCAACCTGCTCCACTGGAACATGTTCCTGCTTATTGCAGGGGGATTGAAATACATGAGCTTTAAAGGTGCCTTCCAACTCAAACCATGCTATGAAAAATGGGAATAACCACTTTAGCACTGAGGTTGGACTGCAGTCTGAGTGAGGGCAGCAATGGGACAAAGCCAAGAAACCTTTGCTGGGAATGCTGTCAAGAGCAAGCAGGACAAGCTTTGTGCTCAGGGGTCCAAATAAGAGCTGGGTATAAAGTTCCTGAAAATAGATTTTCAATACATTTCACTCATTTTCACCTGCTTTTGAACTGTTCACTGCCACCTCCAGTGTATTCCTTACTTGATCTGTCACTGGCTTGCTCGACCAACACATGGTTCCCTACTTCTGGGTACAGATTTATTAGGATTCCAACTTTGTCTGAGCAACATGATATATGCTACTAAATAAAGGAGAGATTACAAATACAGGCTTTGGATAACAAGCATCATACTGTCCTCCTTTGTGAAAACAATTCAGCCAAAATTACATATATGGACAAAAGCAGTGTTAGTTGGGATGATTTATTAATTGTACATAACATGCCTGAAGGCAGATTGGGAATGGAATTCAGATGGATGGACACGGAGGAGGATTAAGCCAATAATGGCAAGGCATGGTGCGACTTCTTAGCCACAAACGCTCTCATCACATGAAATTATTTTCACAGATGGTATTTATACCATAGCAAGAGCTGCCCTACAGTTTGTCTCTTAAACATTACAGAAACTGAAATGCTGGTGTGATAAAACTTTTATGCTTACCAGAGACTTTCTGCAAGTTTCTTTCATATCAAAATTTGACAACCAAGCACTTTATTACTAAGTCTGACAGGTGCTCAAGTAATTTAATTGGGAAACTTGCTCTTTGCTTAAGTTCTGCCACATCAGGGCTAGATAGGACCCTTTCCATATTAAAAAGGAAAAGAAGAAAGGAGCTAAAAAAGTGTTGAAAATTGCACAAGAGACCACTCTTATTACCTGAAAATAAATGTTGGGGTTTTTCTGACTGATTTAAAACTTTCTGTCATAGGACTTAATTTAGCTCATGATTTATAAGTACCAGGCAGAAGTGCTCTGCACTGGTCTGGCTTGCCCATCAACGGGCCATGGTGATATTTCTTGCATTTTCCCTGCAGTGGCCATTGCCAGAGATAGGCTGTTGGAATAAACAGGCCACGCTCTGGTCCATCAAGGAAATTCAAGAAATTCCTCTCTCTCAAAGGGGAAGGACAGAGCAGAGAAGCAAGGATTGGTATGAGAGCCACGAGTGGGTTGGAAAAGATTTTTAATTTGTATTTAGCAGGATATCCCAATCCCATTCCCAAATGCACAAGAGGGCCAGGAAGTCCTACATGAAGGAAGTCCAACTTGAAAGGAGTCCTACATGAAGGGAGTCCTACATGAAGGAAGTCCAACATGATGGAAGTCCTACATGAAGTAAGTCCAACATGATGGAAGTCCTACATGAAGGAAGTCCAACATGAAGGGAGTCCTACATGAAGGAAGTCCTACATGACGGAAGTCCAACATGAAGAAAGTCCTACGTGAAGGGAGTCCTACATAAAGCCCCTCACCCCTCTCAGCTGGGGTTTTCACTGACCCGTGAGCCTCGGAAGGGCCAGCGCAGCACAGCACAGCCAACTCCTGCTCCAAAGAACCTTTCTGCCAACAGGAATAAGGCAGGACCAAAGAGGAGCTTCACATCGGTAATTACACCTGAAAGGAGATCCACACCCTTTGATCCTCCCAGGTGCACTGTTTCCTTGCAATTCCCCTGTTTTGCTGAGGCAGAGGTGGGAGAAAGGCTACAGATGCTGTCAGACAAAAGCTGATCCCCGTTACTGTTGCAGATGGTGGAAGCAGAATCCTCTTTCTTTTCACACTATCAATTAAGCAATGTTGCCAAACCCACATCAGCTTCTCAGTCAAACATTTCAGTTCTCAGCAGTCTGTGTGAAGTTTGAAAGCTACAGTATGTTCTGCCAGCGGCCTTCAGAAAGCTGCTTTGCATTGTTTTGCTTAAACGGCTACAAAAGTGCTGTCAAAGAGACACTGTCAACTGCAGCTTTTGTGTTTATGTCTTTTTTACTTAAAATAAAAAAAAAAAAAAGAAACAAAACCTTGTGGAGTTGAAAGAACTGATTTCTGCTTGCTTTATCAGTCCTTTTTACATTCCTTTGGCAGACATTGGATTTTCCTCTCCGCTATTCACAGTGCAAGCATATTCAATATTGAATAGACCTTTTTGACAGTTTTTGAACCTGTTCCATAAGATTCCAAATGCACTGATTCATGGGGATTTGTAAAGTTCCTGCAACATTAAAAAAAAGTCTACCCCAACTCAAGAATTGTTTTACATCAGGATAATTTAAAACTTCTGCTCCTTCATCTGTATGATTTCTCTGAGCCAGAAAGAAACACTTTCACAGCTGATTTGTCTGCCTTACGCACTGAGAGGGATACAACAGCAAACACTCACTGCCTGGAAGTCAAAAATATCTAGTTATCTAGTATTATAAAGGCTCTGCTTTTGTCTTTCAACACCTAAATGGCAGCAAAATGCTGGTGTTGGAAAGAATAGGCCACTGATCCTCATATTTTAATGAGTATCAGTGAGAACCAACCACTGGACACATTCAAACACAAACTGAATTTCACTACTGTGGTTGTAGATTTTTTATTCGCTGCACACTCTCGTATTTTGAGTTTCCCAGCAGCCTGGGTACATTTTTTTCCTTAAGTACCCCCTCCATTCCCCTAATGCTGCTTTCTGACAACCAACACCATGGCAGCAATAGTGCTTATGGTTTAAAACTGCTCCTGTTTTCTTACTTCAGGGGTATTTCCAGCCTGATCTTCACTCTGGAAAAGCAGATGTGAATCTCTGTTAATTAATAAATGACAATAGTGATGATTACAGTAATGTGTTATGAGCTATTCTCAGCTGCTTCCAGATACACGCAGTGGTGGTTACATTTTTTATTCCATGGCCAGCATAAAGGAAATAAATAAAGCAGTGGTTCTCAATTTGTTGTCCACAGATTCACTGGAGTAATTCCCACATAAAGCAGTGAAGTCTACGGTCACTGAGTGCAAATTCAATACACAAGAGCCTACATGTTCTAGTGGAAATTTTTTTGGTATCCCACAAACAAAAAAAGGATGAAAACCACTGAGGACTGAAGCACATACAAATAGAGCATTAGATCTCTCACATATGTCCTCCCGGGGAAAAACTCCCACAGAAAGCACCAGGAATTAAATCTATAGAAATGTAATACAGCTCTGTGGAATTTCCTCTGAAGGCCTATAGAATTTAGTACAGCAGGGAGTCCTTTTCAGAGCCCTTTTTTTCAGACAACTCACAGAAGGATATAATTCTAATGAATGAGATTTTTTAAAAAAAGTAATAGATCGACAATAATCTTCTATTAAATTATTTCCCATAGAAGTATTGACAGCAATAGCTATTAACATTATTTTATGAAACTGGAGAGATATATTGATCAGTGGATCCATTGTGTCCTGACACAGAGAACTCAGGCGATTTATGTTACTATTCACTGTTGGGCAAAGGGGTTTGTTCTTTTTATTTTTTTAAAACATCTGGAGCGCCATGAATAATTACTTTAATTAAAATGAGAGACTATTTTATCTGCTCTCCTTGACAAGAACTTCGCCTCATGCTACCTGGCAAATCCACTCCTGCCATCATGTCAATACTTATTGGTCATTTATAGTTTCCATGGATTTTTTGTGATTTAAGATGCAATTTCCCCTGGGGATTCCCAGCTCCTGGACTTTGCCTGAGCATCCCCAGGTCACACAGGGAGGAGCAGCCAGTAGAGCAGAGCTGGGCTGGCTCAGTGATGGACAAGGGATTGCTTCCATGGCCGTGACAAGCCTGGGGACAGCAGAGCTCCTTGCACAGGGAGGGAGGCAGGGGCAGCCAAACTGAAAAGGGAGAGGGAAATGTGGAATGGCAAAATCACTGAGGTTGGAAAAGCCCTGTAAGACCATCAAGTCCAACTCTGCCAGCACTGCCAAGACCACCACTAACCCACGTCCCCAAGTGCCACATCCACACGGCTTTTAAATCCATCCAGGGATGGGGACCCCACCACTGCTGTGCCAGGGCTAGACAAATCTTTGGGTGAAGCAATTTTTCCCAATATCCAAACTAAACCTCCCCTGGCACAGCCTGAGGCTGTTTCCTCTTGTCCTGTCCCTGTTCCCTGGGAGCAGAGCCCGACCCCACCTGGCTGCCCCTCCTGTCAGGTTTGCTTGCCCCAAGGGGTGGGTGACAAAGGAAAGGGGCAGGAGAGATGAGGATAACTGGAAACTCCTCCTGCCCCAGCTTCTTTCCCTTTCAGTTACAAAGGGGAGGAAAAAAAAGTAACAAAAACAACCTCACACGCCTTGTAGTGCAGGGGTTTGTGAACTGATTAAAATGTCCTGCAGGAAATATTGAGTCTATTTGGGTTTGATGATTTTCTCTAGATCCTCATTAGTTTTATCACAGATTCATCTCTAGTCTTTCCTACAATAAGGTGGCACAGTCAGATTTGCAAGGATCTATCAGACAAAAGCAAAAACTCAGGGAAGGAAAAGCTGTTTCTTCCTTTGATGATGCAAATATATCTGGAAAGATTTTTTTTTTTTTTACATTTTATTTCTTCTTGTCTTCTCAAGCGTCCTTCAGTTTTTCTTCTTTCCCCTCATTTACCTGACTATTAGCCTAATACAGGGAAGCAAAATATTTAATTCCACCAAATTTGGGGAGTCAGCCTCACAGGAGCCCGAGCCTGATTTTTTAATTTATTTTTCCCAAAGAAAACTGTTCTCACCATGCTAAATCCCAGCCCCACTGAAGTCAGTGGCAAAATTCCTAATGCCTTACTCCCCTGGGAGCAGGATTTGGCCCGGCAGGGATGGACAGTAGCTAAGCCCACCACCTCCCATCCCTGGAGATCTTCCCAGGGCAGCAGTAATCAAAATAATTCATTTGCAGTTCTAAGCCTTTGATGCATGACTGCTGAGAAAGAAGATTTGTGAAAGCTGTGACAAACTTACACCTCAGCTTTCAGAAAAAGAGAAAAAAATCTGTTACTGGAAAATTTGCCAATTTTTCCCTCTAGCCCTTAATGCACAGCAATCCATTTGACCATATAATTATTACTTGAAGGAAAGGAGTTGGTAAAAGAAGCGTAATTTATGAGGGTGAACAAGGAAACAGATGAGATCTATGGAAGACATATTAGAAGAAAAATACAAAAATAAGAGAAACAATGCTGTATAATGCTGTCAGATCTAAATCAAAGTCAGAAAGGAAAAATGAGACGCTGGTGTACACAGATTATGCCACCATCAGTTTTTGTTGGAGAAGGAAGAACCTTGACAATCAAGATTATCTGATAATTACCTTTCTTAATGCATTAAATTCACTCAGCTTCACCTTCAGGCATTAGCGGAAGAAAATAATGACACACATCCTCATGGTTAATGGTTAAACCCTATTTCCAAGAAATCTATTACATATGGTGTCACCTAGAAACCCACACAATAAAGCATCTTTAAAAGAAGCACTGATAGAAAAGGATGGGGTTTGGAAACATAAATTGCAGTTGTTTGCTTCAAAACATTTTAACGTGCAGGCTTTAGTAACACTAATGAAAGTTTGATTGTCTTTGTTAATTAGCCCCCCGCCCTCCTTTGTCAGCTGCAGAACAAACCTTCTCCTGCCAGCATCTCAGGATGCATTAGACATCATTAAACATCATTTTTAAATGAACATTTCATTTAAAAGAGATTAATTTTCAAAGTATGGCAGTGCTTGAAAACTAATCTGTAAAATGATACAGCTGCTGAAGAATACCTCCACCTTCTAATTCCCCAGTATTTATGGACAGATCAGCCCACGTGCTGCTGCTAATGAGGTTTGGAGAGTCTATTTGATAATCTGCCGGCTCACAAAGGGACTTTGCCAAGTGGCCAACCCCTTTCCCACAGGACGTGCAAACTAGCCTTGGGCCAGCAGAGAGCCACACACATCAGCCTGCCAGTCATTCAAGCTCTGGAAAGAATAAATTTAACTTGAATCTGCTTTTCATCCCTTCCTGCGCATGAGGACACGTCCCTCGCAGGCAGCATCTCCAAGGTGAAGTCGTGGTGGGATGACCCTGATCTCAGGGGGCCAGATGCTCAATCCAGCACATTCCCCATGGTGCAGACCTCCTCCACAGCACGCTCCTTTTCCAGACCCTGTCCTCTGCTGTTTCCAAAGGAGTTATGGAGTTTCACCCGAAAACATTTTGCAGGGAGTTGTTGGGTTGTTCTGGTCACGCCAGCAGGAACCAGAATTTTCTATGGTTCATTGCCATCATCATGGGGTCAGCATGGGAGAAGAAACACGGACCAGAGCTGCTTTGTAAATACAGAATGAAATATCATTTTTATGTAAAATTCGGGATGGTCTTACAGAAACTGACTTTTTTTTTTTTTTAATAATATATAATTTGTTGCTGAAGAAATGGTCACTTCTACTTGAGAACAAGTGAGGTGTCTGTTTGCAGCATGCACAAATCCACATGCTTCCAGAAAAACCTGGGAAATGGTTCTTCCCAACTGGGTGCCCTTTATCTGACGGTGGGTTTCCTCTACAGTGTAAATTGGACCTTTCTGAGACAAAAAGACCAAGAAAATTTAGGTAATTCTTCTAAACAAATGGTCTGTGGACTCTGTTGTGTCTCCAGCTGCTCCACTGAAACATGGAGAAGGAAACCTATCAGTCACATCATGGAACTGCTTTAACAGTGCATAATGAAATGGAATTTGTTACAGGATTTGGGAAAAGAAATTAGAGATTACCAGGCCAGCTGATTTTCTCCCCTGCTAATATAACTCTGGTAACTCCCATGGGACACCTGCCTGTCATGGACCTTAATTTAAGCCAACTCTCCAGCAATGTCCGGGAGTAAAGGCAGAAATTTAATAACTTTGCTGAAGTCTCAGGAGTTGATGACATTTCAGCATTATCTTTGGGCACAATAAATACTACAATGGAAGCTGAATTGGCTTTTACTTGCTATCATTTGAAAGTGTTCTTGTTATTTTTTTTCAGTGTGGATTGCTTAATTAGAAATACAGGTGTATTCATTGTGCTGTATTTTACTGCTCAACTTAGCCATTTTAAAACTACTGATACAAAGCAAAACAAATACTTGCTGTTTAATTGGTTTTACTAAAAGTCATTTTAAATTAGTCATTTTTTTGATTAATTATTTTTAATTATACAGTGCAAATATTCATCTGTTAAGTGAGGACCCATAAAATGAATACAGGAAAGGAATAAAGGTGCTACTGCAAGTGATGGGATGGAGACTCTGTGTCAGTTACTAATGATTGGCCACTATAAATAAGATTTTCCCTTCTGTTGTATGACATTATTTTGGATATTTTTTGTACGGACTAACCATTAAAGCACCTCATGTATGACTCAGAGTGTAATTTTATTCGATCAAAGTCAGGACTGCAATGTACTTTTCCAGGGTCAACACCTACGCAGCCCAATGCCCTGAACAGCGGAGGTGAGCAGTGCTGACAGGGCCGTGTCCCAAACATTTTGTGCTGCACTTGGCAGAGCACAGCTTGTTCCAAGAGAGGCTGTTTATCAGTAATGCTGTGCAGCACTGGCCAGGGAATGCCCCAGCAGCTTTCCTCGAGTTCTTATGGGTTGTGCTGGAAACCAAAAGCCATTTTTATCACCCATTGCCTGCAGCTGACGATCACATATCATCTGCAGATATCATGGCGTTATTCCTCTCCTGTGCAGGACTCATGGAAAATGCTGTTAAGTCGGTCCTTCAGCTGTCCCAGGTAAAACAGCCACATTTAAACCCTGATTCTGTGCACGTTGGTTACTTAAGCAGATTCCCCGGAGTTTACTGCAGGAGAAAAGCAACCCAGATTTGGTCATTAAATTTAGATTCTTTTCGCTCGTCTTATTCACACAGTCAGAAAAAGGTATTTGTATCATTTTGCTTTTCAATGGATGGAATAAAATTAGCTGCATAACAAGTGTCCTTGATCATGAATTACATAAAGCAATGCATTTATTTGGAATTCCAAATGCACAAAAGATGTAAAGACGGTGAATGAGAAAATACACCTGCCAAAAGAAGAAAGGATCCAATTTTCCATGCATAGTACAGATCATATTCCTAAAACGGCTGGAGCAGTCTGAAAATGTTATTCTAAGGGACATATCCTGACAATCCATCTAACAGACGGACCTTAATTGTTGATTGACTGAGATTTTAGATACCTGCACTGGAGGCAGTGAGCAAGGCCTGTGGGCTCATCTCATGGAACTGCTTAATCTTTAATGCAGTCAGCAGAAACCCTGCAGCACCACAGAGACAATCCGCTCTGTCCCATGTCTGCATTCCCATCTTCCCAACAGCCATACCCAAAATGTAACTGTGCCTCTAGACAGAAATCCAATCCATGAAAGTTAAATGCAAGGATGTTCATGCTCCAGGTAAGACCAGAGGTTCATCTCAGGTAGAGTCCGCTCTTCCACAGTGGCCAGACCAGTGTTCCAGTAAATATTTGGGAACGCAGGATTTTTTGAGCAAGAAGTTGGTTTTATGTATTTACTAATCCCTCACTGGGTTTCCTTTCCATGAGAAGATGCATTTCTGCCTCTTTGAGGCTATAGAAAGCAGTATGAACCTTCAGATGTCATTCTTCACCTTAGATCCAGGTCTTAGAATCAGAATCATTCAGGCTGGAAAAGACCTTTAGGATCTTCAACTCCAACAGGCAACCCAGCACTGCCACCATGGTCACCACTAAACCATGTCCTTAGGAGCCATATCTACACTTTTTTTTTAAACACTTCCAGGGATGGTGACTCCACCACTTCCTCTTCCAGGTTTTTTAGGTCTCTTCATCTCCGAGAGTGCTCATCCATCAGATTAGCAACAGCAAGTCTCTGCTTTTGCAAACCAGTCTAGGGACAAAAGAGGTGCCCCTGTGATGTGGGCACGGAGGACAGTCAAACTGACTCCACAAGAAAATGTCCTCTGCAGGAGATGCTCAGCTTGAGATGACTCTGTCTTTGGTCCCAGCACTGCAGGTGGGCATCCACAGCTCATGAGCTCAGACAAAATCTTCTCCTCGTTGAACACCGCGCAGCAGCCAGGCAGGTGGAGACCCTCACGTTTTGGTGCCTGTGCCCTAAGATCTGTGACCATTTTAAATGACACCATCAATGGCTACCAAAAAAACCCAAATGCAAAACAAAGGACCAGTCCTGGCTCTATGGTCAAGGACCCAGAGCAATGTGAATTGATGTAAGGAATTATCAAATTAATTTAAGTACCTTCCGAGTCAGACAGTCCTGGGCAGCCAACTGGACTGGGTTCAGTCTGAGACCCTGGGCAGAATGGATTCCAGCCAATATTAATAATTGCTTTATTAATTGCGGTTCTTTTTTTAGAATCTGCAAATTATAATTTAGGGTCTGGGGCATCTGCCATTCCCTTTCACAAAAAATTAAAGCACCTGGATGACAGTATCACTATTTTCCTGCTCTTGTTGAGCATAACAGTTTTGAGATCTTGGAGTTTATAACATGTTTATTTTATATGATTTGGTGTTCTCCTTGATTTCTTTCGTCCTTTGGAAATGACTGGAACCATGAATATCCTCTGGGTGACCACCTTTGACCAAAGGGAATCATTGCTCAGCAATGCAACCAATTTTATCTGCATTAAGAAGGAGAAGGAGAACTCCACGCCACCATTTTTCCACTTTATTTGTGCAATAATGTGAAAGCCCAGACCAACTCAGAATTATGCAAAATACCAGGACACGAAGCATCTAATTACAGTCTGACTTTACTGCTTTCTAACGCCCTAAGTCAAAGTAGGTGAACTATGAAGAACATGAAATAATTGCAATCATTATCACATAAAATTCACTGTACATGATTTTAGAGTGGTTTTGGGCTAAATCTATCTTTAGCTTAGCCCCATGGTATAAAGTCCCATTTGTGCTAATAATTCCAAACCCCAGTTCAGTGGAGTGCAACAGAGCTTGATGAAAGCCAAATTTGGGGGGTGACTGGAGTGTTTAATTCCTCTGGTGCATGAGAAATTCCTCTGACTAAAAAACCTTGGATATTTTTCCATTGATGTTACCTCTGTCAGAGTCTCACAGAAGTGGTGAAAATGGAATCAACCTCTCAAGATCTGGGCCGTGCATAGCTGAATTTCCATGACTATATATCAAGACAGAAAACTTTAATTGCTTATATCTATGCAACATTTTATGCAATCTGCTACAAGCCTGTAGCTATGAGATCTGCTACAAGCCTGCAGTTCAATCCATTTGCTCTTAAAATCAGCTTCTTAAATAAAATTTTAAGAAAACCCTCAGCTCAGCTCAGCTCTTTTATCCTTTATTTATGCTTTGTTTAAAATTACCAGAGTTGATAAGACTGAGCGAGGTTGCTTTGCACCTCTCAGAAGATGTGTGCACATTAAACATATTGGCAATATTTATTTATTCTGCCATCTGTCCCACCAGCTCCACATTCTCAACAGTTTGGCCCAGAGAGGGCCAAAAATCACCTGAGCATCATAAACCGAGTCCCCGGCTGTCAGCGTAACACATTGAGCCCACAGCTGCTGTCCTGCTGCCTGATTTAATGAGGTTCCTCAAGTATGTGGACAAGTATTCGGGCTCTTGGTTGCCATGGCGATGGAGCGGGCGCTTGGAGCGGGTGTCAGCAGCATCCCGATCAGCGGGAATCAGCTCACGGCCCATCAGCCGCGGCCGGGCAGATGCGCCCGGCTCTGCCTGCACGGACATGGCCGGGCTCAGGCCACGGGACCCGTCCGAGGAGCAGCGCTCCGCACGGAGATAGACACCTGGTTCTTCACTCTGTCTGTTCCCTTCGTGTTTTGCAAACACGGCGTTTCGTATCCTCTGAACTCGATCACTTCCCGCAGGTTCCAGGAGAAACCTAGAATCATGGAATCACAGATTATGCTGAGCTGCAAGGGACCCATCTAGACCAGCAAGTCCAACTCCTGGCCCTGTGCAGGACAGCCCAAGAATCCCACCCTGCGCCTGAGGGTGTTGGCCAAACTTGGTCAGTACTACATTCCCCAGAGGAAAAGGATTCGCCCATGGTTGACTCAAACATCTCTGAATTTCCCATTGCTTTTTGCAGCATTTACTACACTAGAGCAGCACCTACATTTCTGAGGCCAGAAATGCTTTTCTACTGAGTCAATTCACCTGTTTTCAGAAGACAAACATTGATGTGCAGTCTGTGACTTGTGTATAAGTTTCCTCATTGAGAAGGAACTGAAAACCAGAGTAGCAATCCAGTGACAGCGAGAAAACATGTCATGCCAGATAATTCAGGTCAGATTCCCACACATTTCCACCACAGCAGACAGGGACAGAATTTTTTCCCATGTATTTTCAAAGCTAAAATGTTTTAAGTATATTTTTCCTTCTTTCCAGAAGCATGAAAGGGGTAATTTCCCTATTTGAGTGTATCTGGAGCACTCAAACCTGAATGAAATGTTGACTCAGACACTCATCCCAAAAACCCCAACAATCAAACATATTTTAATCATTAGTCCAAATCTCAATCTACCACCTCATAGCCTTGTGAGATTCTTCATCAGATCCAAAGGAAGCTGCTTCTTGCCCCTTTCCCAACCCTTCTGACAGGAGCATTCAGACATTACCTTTCAGCCAGGAATATTAAAGCCCAAACAGCACCATTTCAGAGGGATTAGTCACACATGTTTACATTGCATTGGCCATTCAACCTCGCTTGTCCTCAGACGGATCTTAACAATAAAGCAAACAGCTACACTGTGTAACAACCCAAGTGGGTAATCAAGGCCTCTGAACAAAGACAGGGAATTAGAAGGTTTGGGGTTTCTGTGAAAGCAGCAAAAGATGTCATCAAAGTTGGTACAAACTGACATTTAAGAAAGTATCACGTCAAGTCTCAAAAAATGCTCAAAGTATTTTGTAAGGGTAGGTGGAAAAGCACAAGACCATAACGACAAAAACTGAATCCCTCTGGGAGCATCTTAGAAAAGAGGATCCACATTTCAAGCAAAGAAACTCCCCAGCGAACCCACTCCTCTCCATAGGAAAAAGCACCAATAATCAGTCCTGTTCTGGACACGGCATTTTGTCACTCATCAAATCCTCTGTGTCCAGAGGGAAACAAATTCCAGAGGAATTCACCTGGGGAGTAGGAATTTCCTTCTGCAAGAACTAATACCATCCTTTTTGCTACAGTTCTGAGCAGATGTTTTACAGCTTATGCTGCTCACCGAAACGGAGCCTTCAGAGCTAAGCCCTCAGGAACTGAGCTGCACCAGCGCGGCAGCGGGGACAGCATGGTCTGTGTCACTCTGTGGTTTGTCACTCATCGAGGTCGGTTCCAGTGCAAACCCAGCAAACACAGCCCACACAATTTTATTTACAGCTGGACATTCATTTTAGGCCATTTACCACAGCCACAGGTTTCATCAGAGATGTCTTACAGACTGGATTTCCTCATCAAAATGGTACCATCTTCAAAGAGAGAGTGTTATTTTCTAACCTTCCCTGTCCACTTTTCCTGTGGCAGCTACAGTGGCCAAGGGACCTCTACAACTTGTAGTATTGCCTCAGCTAAAGGAATTTGTGACTTGGAGCCAATCCAAGACATGCAGATCTTCAGAACAAAATCCACTGCTCTGCTGGTGCTCGCTGCCAGTCCTCGTCAGTCCTACCAGTCACGGGAAGAGGAGATTAAAGGCAAAGGCACATCCAAAGTCTCTCCAGTGAGGAGTGAAGCATTTCAGCGCTGCACCACAATGACACATTTCATCTTGGCAAACCTGTCCTTGGCAAGAAGCTACTTCTGCCACGACATTTCATCTCGTTCTTTTCAGTCAGATTGGGTCTTATGGCATCTTTGTGACATCTTTGGCTTCCTTTGAGTAATTGGCATGGATGATGTTAGAAAAGAGAAGCTACAGTTCACTTGGAAATGGTGCTGAGGGCTGGTAACATCTTACCCTGTGACCACGCAGGCTTCAGTGGCCAATCATGAAATGCTACAGCTCATGCAGAACATCCTCCCACTCTTTGCGCAGGGCCTGGCCCCACCAAGCAAAGCCAGGACTAGGAGATCAATAACAACTTCACCACCTAACCAGATACTCAGATACTCTGATTCCCAAACCTACCAAAACTGTTTGCTTTACCTGGCCCTTTGTGTGGTATTTCCATGACAGTCAATCCTCATTTAAACAAGCAATAAAACTAATGACACTGCCCTTCCTGTCACTGCAATGGCAAAACATTTGTTTTATTGAACTCAGAGGAACTTGGTTCAAGGTTCAGAACACACCTGAAGGAAGAAGTAGCACATTCCTAACAAAAACTGAGCTGCCCAAGGGCAGAAAAATGAACAACTGCAATGACATCTGAGACCTTCACTTTACTACAGGAGCAGTCAGACAGGTGGAAAGCGCTATGGACTGTCTGCTCATTGCTTTCCGTACTGCTCTATGAATCTTTCCTTCCACCAGGAACCTCTCACCTGGCTTCAGCTTCTCAGACTGACCAGCCCAGAGCACCCACTGGGACGGCAGCAGAAACTTCCTGTAACAGGGCACTGGGATGACTGAGTTAATCAAAGCCATCCCTGCAAACGTAAGGCCGGTGTCTCCATGGACACCACCAGATAACTGCCTGAAATTTGGTAGCATGATCCTACTCATTTCTGTGGTGGTGATTTCCACACATAACATTTCTCTAAAGCTGAGTGGTCCAGAAAACTCGGGCTTGGGATTTTTTATTTGGTTTTTCTATTTTATGGAATATACAGAAAATAATTACAAAAAAAGAGATGTTTTTAAATGTTTGAGATTGAGGTGGTTTTTGCAATATACAGACTCCAGATTTGTAGTAGTAAATGAGAGCTCTGTTCCATCTTCTGCACAAAGACACAATTCTGACTTGTATCCCAGCTTGGATATTAAAAGTTAACTTCAAATTCCTTCATGAAATGGATGTTTATTCTGTGGGTTTTTATATGCAGTTTTTGGCATGGTGTGATTTGGTTTATATTTACTTTTCCCCACCATAGCTATAATTTCCTCTTTCAGGATAGTGAAGTGTTCTCTAATTGGCTTTTATTTTGCTTCATTCACTTTTTGCACCTCATAACAGAGCTTTGAAGAGCTCCCACTCTGCTGAAAGAATTCCTACAGAGGCTGTACTTGCTGTAAAATATGATGACATTAGTTAAGTGATACGATTCTCCAAACACATATCCTGACATCAGCCTCCAGGAGTCTGTATTACAGGGAAGTGTCAGTCCATAATAAGTCCATATACAACAGGGAGTGATGTGATCAGAGCATGTCCTACTGAAACACTTGCTCTTATGAAGTCCATGAATATTGCTTTTAAGTGTAAAAAAAGTAATCTATTCTGGAAAGACACTTATGAACAGAAAGGGGGAAAGAATACTCTCTGATCTCTTGAGCCGAGCTCTCAAGACATCAATGACTATGCACTCATTTATAATCTCCACTAATTTACTGGCTGCCCTAGGGACACACTTTGATCTTTGGGAAGATCTACTGTATCTCTCTGCTTTGCAACAGGCAATAAAAACTGTAACCCTTATAATAAAGTGGTCTAAATAATGTAGTCATAGCATCTAGCCCCCAATTCATCAAGGAAGATGCCACCTTGCACTCTACATTCTTCGCATAAGCATTCATCACCAGCATGGGAAGGCTTGGCTGTGCACAGCAAGTTTTGTAGTAGATGTCCTTTCTCTGCAAGTACCTGTGCTGTGTGAAAGTCTGCATAATTAATGTCAAGGATCACTCCTACACTTTGAGCTGAGGATGGGAAGCAAATGCAGTTTGCTTCCCAAAGCTGGCTGGTTGGGTGGTCAGACTGCTGTCATTAGAGGCTGTGGTTATCCAGGTTATTAATCGACAGCGTTGGGTACAGATGGCAGCACCTCACGTTGTGGCTACACAGGGATATGTTCTGCAGGAGGTTTTGCAGGGGAAGGAAAGCACATGGCAACCTCAGACCAGGGGCTGCAGGTGCAGAGCTGTGCTGGCAAACAGAACCAGGTACCACGGGAGGGCTGAGGGTCAGCACTGCCGCACGCCCAGCACTGAAACACTCCTGCTCCCCCGCGTGCGGCTCCAGAGCTCCAGCAGCGCCTCCTTCTCCTTGCCAGGGCACTCTGAGACAGGCTCTTGCTGCTTGCTACGTCTCACTTCGAATCTCCTGCTGGCCCAGGCTCAGCTCTCTCCTTCTCTCACTTGCCCTCTGCTCTCTCCCCTTTTTTTGGTGTTCAGCCCCACTCTCGCTCAGGGCACCACTCAGCCATGGAGCTGACACACTGTTTGGTGCCACTCGCCCTGCCT
This sequence comes from Dryoscopus gambensis, assembly GCA_013389985.1. NCBI lineage: Eukaryota > Metazoa > Chordata > Aves > Passeriformes > Malaconotidae > Dryoscopus > Dryoscopus gambensis. The sequence goes on from WEIT01029165.1 coordinate 851,314, forward strand.
GCATGTCCCTCCCTTCCCTCCACATCCCTACAGTTTTATCATTAAAGTGCCATCCCAAGAGACCACTTCTCCTACAGAAAAGCCCCATCGTGCACCTGCTGCTCAGTGCAGTGCAGGGATATTCTTCTGAAAGAAACAGAAATATTCCTCTGAAACTTCTGCTCTCACCAGTGGAAGTGGGATGCTCTGCACTGTTGCAAAAAACAAGTTCAGAAAACCCAAATCAAACTCAGAAAAAAGCCAGGCCCCAGAACTAAAAGACATTTTTTAATATTTTGGCCTAAATAATAAATAAGGCTCCCAAGCAAACACTCTTAGGATTAGCCAAGATTATGAATGTTTCAAGACTGTAAAACAATAAAAATTACAACAAAATTTAACAGCATTATTTAGCATAAGGTATAGATAGAGGAAGAATAATAAAGCAATTCAAAGAGCTAAAACCTCCCCATTATAGCTTCTGAATCTGTAGATCCTTTGTACAATTTCTTCATAACGGCAGAAAGCAAATCCAGCTATTGGGGCTACAGGAAATCTCACGAGAAACATTTTTCTTGTGTATCTAAATTTCATTTTGCTGGAATAAAGTGGATTAAATGTTTTCTGCAGTTATAGGAGCGAGGCATAAAGCACCACCAAGAACCCCAGACCTCCTGTGTGGTCACTTTGTGTCACCCAGGGCCACTCTGGAGGAGAGATCCAACACAGAGCAGCATTAATGACGGCACGTTTGTGCCAGCTTGGGTTTGTCGTGTCAGGATCAGCTTCCCATCCTGATGTACCTGTCTGGGAATCGTGCTCTTAAATAGCACAGTGCATCTTCATGATCTCTTGGTGCAATGCTTCCAACTATATCTGGGGCTGAAATGGAGAGTGAATTGCCCACTTGCAAGGCAGTCAAAGTTAAAATAAAAAGCAGATTTTCCACTGACTTTGCAGAGGTCCCTTTGTAACGACACAGGTGTCACACAGGAGCGGGTTTGTTTCTTATGAGGAAGCACCTCTTCAGTGTCGGCAATGAAATAACAGCACCAGATGCCTCCAGACCTGTCCACACTTGTTGATCCACGGATGCGAGAGACAGCACATGCACAGCATGGGAAATGACACAACACACATCTGGATGCCAAAAAGCATTTACTACAGCAGTTGCTCTGGGAACTGTCTTCCCCACTGACTAGCCACATACACAAGGCTGGAAATATTACCGCAGGACAGGCAGATCTGACAGCACCTTAAAAGTTAACAAAAAGAGAAGAAGCACAGCAGTATTTGGATAAAGAGAATTAAATACACCTCCTGTTCCAGAACAGACCCAAATCCCTGAGGGAGTAAAACAGAGAGAACTGAATTTTCACGTGCAACCAAAGCCAAGAGGAGACAACACAGAGAGAGGCCTCAGCATGGAGCCCACTGCTCGCCTGGAACTTGGCTGCAGGGAACAGGGAGGCACAAGTGAGGTGCACAGAATAGCTCCCATAGTCACAAAGGAAGGGAAACAGGAATGGTGGAAAGGGCAGATGCAAAGGCCTGGGATGATTTCTCCACGGGCTTTCTGCTTTCTTTTAAGTGCCTGTGACCAAAATCAATGACCAAGCAGGCAAAGCTAATCACTCATGGTGGTTTCAATACGTGAGCTATTCACACCCAGTACAGATTATACCTCATGTTTACTCTGAACATTTCATCCTAAGAATGTAAGTGTTCTTTGCAAAATTGCAACACAGAAATGGGACCTAAACCACAAAGTTTATTAGAATTAATGATTAATACTCCCCAGAACCCAGTCCTCAACCAAACACCAATGCACAGAGTCATTTTCTCAAACAGAAACAGAGATGCCCTGTAATATCTCTTCACAGCAACAGACCGGGGGGAAGGAGGAACCCAGTGTGATCAGGTAACAAGGAGGGAATATGCAGGTGGGCAACACTCAGTTTTCACTACAGGAGGAATGTGTATAAGCTCCAGGAGGAGCACTGGAGATATTACTCTTGCAGGTCAGTTTATTGAGATACTGCTGTCACAAAATGACACCCATGGCCATAGAGTAGGCATCCTGGTGTGCGTCACAGCTTTCCCAGCAGCACAGGCTGTATGGAATGTTTATATCCTGGAAACAGCAGCACAGGGTTTGGCCAGAGCTCAGCTGGGCCATGGCTCAGAAGAGCGAGATGGAAGGAAAAGGGCAGAGGGTGTATTTGCAACAGAGAACTGGGGTACAGGAAGAGGAGCAGGGAGAGGCTGTCTGGCTCTCTGCTGACCATGGGATGGAAAAGGAAGAGATTTCCTGTTGCTGTTGGGGCAGACTCGCCATCCCTACTCCTGGTGGCCGTACCTGCCATGATTTCCCTCCAGGACGATGGTTTGCCCAGCAGCAGGAGCTGCTCTGGCCATGCAGGGGTTTTGCTGTAGCACTGGGAAAGGGCCGTGGCCATTTCACTGCAGCTCCTGCTCCAGGCAACTGCCTCATCTGCCTGAGCCTGGAGGGGAACCGAACTCAGTGTTATTTTCAAGATGTCCTAAAAATAATTTATTCAATACCAAAAGACTCCTCAGTCTGATCGGTCTGACAGACATTAGATGCTCCATGCTTTAGTTGCCCTGGTAGAAAGCCAGACAAATGATGGTCAAATAACTGAAGTACTATGGATTGCACTAATGAAGCATAGGAGAACTTGATCCCATAATTTGCCATGGATAAATGAGCTATTTTTTTCCATTCATACCACATCTTTGTCAACCATTCCCCTCGGAAAGGCTGAATCTCCATGACTATGGGTAAAAGAGCTGGAATAAACTCATGGCATGTAACAATTACAGAAGTAACTATACAACAAGGTGGCTTTCCAGTAAGATGCTCGGACTCAAACATGTACTAATATCTTTATTTTTCTAAATAGTCTTATTTTTTAGGGGGATAACATAGAAGTGTAGAGCAAAGCCAATCCTGTTCATGTCCTGGAGTGAGCACACACCTGGGAGAGCACAGCTCGCTTCTCTTTTCTGCAGCTCCAGGCCCACCCTAGCCTCACTTTCCTGCCCAAGGCCATTCCTTCCCCCAAAGTATTTCAATGCTGTTGTAATCTCTTTCTCAACTTTGCAAAAACTCCTCAAATACTGTTCAGAGTGCTATTTTAAGAGTTTCAGTTTTTTGGTTTTGACCGTATTAAATTTGTGTTTTCCCTGTTAAAAGTTTTCTATTTCTGCCTTGCTGGACTATGCCCCTATTTTGGAATTTCAGACACCTCTGGTGTGAAAATAAAAATTCCTCTTTAACTAGGAGAGAAGAATCATGTGCCATTTGCTGGAACAGGTTTCGCACCAAAAAAGGAGCATGGAACATGCTTCTTCCTCATAATTACCATGGAATGTGTGCAGAAGGAATCTGACACAACCAACAAAAATATGAACGAGAAGAAATGTGTGTTAATGAAATACCATGTATTTGGAATTCATACAGAGATCATGAGAGCTCATAGGAAGAGGAAACTCCAGCTGCAATCATGCCATAATTTTAGCAGAAATGGCCCCATCACTGAGCAAAATGCCACGGTGTAAAGTGATAATGTATTGAATTAAGAAAACTTTTTGGAAAATAATCCTAGAGGTTCTTTTCCTAAATGGATGGTCATGTCTAATTAGGTTTAAGAGCAAATATGGCAAGGGATCCTCACACAACAGAGCAGACTGCTGTTAACTTTGGCTGCTTCCTGAATTTTCAATGAGATCTCTACTATAAAAACCATTTTGCCATTGCAAACATGAAGGAAAAATTGCCTTCCTGATCAAAGAATGCCCCCTTTTGGAACATCACAAGCCCATAGAACACAGGTACTGCATCAAGGTGGTTCTGAACACCACATTCGCGGATTAAGTCTTTTTTTTCCTGTTGGGGAAGCATGCAGTGTGGGTTAAAACTGGAGTTTATGCCCCTGACTCATGAACTGTTATAAGGGCAGACCAACGTTAACCACTCCTGTGCAGCCCCTGCCAGCCCATGGCTGCACCAAGCCACTCGTTTGTGCCATTTGCTTTTCCTGACCGATTTTACAATTCCCTTCTAACCATATCGGCTTTTCACCATGGCATTGAGCTTCACTTCCAAAGCAGCAGCCAGGCAAGGTTAATGACCTAAAAACAATACTATTTTAAGCTCGTGGTGGGCCAACCAACCCCTTTTACCCATGGAGTGAAGGTTTTTGCCTCTCAGCCCTGCGAGGACATGAAGACTGAAGGCTGCAGCACTCGTGGTCATTCTGCCCCACTCAGGATCATTGAATGTAGGTGTCAGTACCAATTTCCCCCTCTCTCTCTCCACTTTCCATTACAGAAGGGATGGGACAGCTTCCTTCCAGTCCAGGACAAGATATCTCCTTGTGGATCAAATGCTCAAGAAGAGGGCAGCACAGCAAGGGAAGTACTGGCAATTGCCTCTGGTCTTTAAGGGTGAGAGTGACTGACAGATAAGCCAGGACTAAATCTCTGAAGACAAATCTTGGGGCTCTGACCTTTAAACAATACCAAATCCCTCAAAAAAAAAATTAAATTCAAGGCTTAAACTTCTGAGGAGTTCTTTAGACCATTTCAGATCCAGGGGTCCACTTTTAGAGCAATTCTTTTCAGCACTATTTTGTTTCTGTTGGGGGAAAAAAAATCCAGGCCCTACTTTTAGACAGACAGGAATAGGGAAGGAATACAGGCACATTCTAGGAGCTGGAAAAATTAGGCCTAGAATTAACCAATATAAGTGGACAGCATAAAGCAGGGCTGTTCTTTCTGATTTGTTTTTTGGGTTTTTTTTGTTTTGAAATGCCACATATAAAGCTTTTATTACAGCCCCACATTCCACCTCGAGCAAGGAATGTCCAATTGCATCTTTTAAAAAGCACTGCATTTTGAGAAACATAAGAACACATTAACAATGGAATTAAGTAACTGGCACTATTTGTTACCCCTGATTTTTGAATTCCCATTGGCTTTTCTTATTTTCTCTCCCTCCCCTCCACAGAACAAGATAATTAGACAGAAGCAAATAAGATGTACAGAGCTAGAAAACAGAAGAGCCTGACATGTGTAGTGCATGCTGTCAGCCATATGGCATTCTATATATATTGTTACAGATGAAAATTGTACCACACACTGCGCTGTACATTAACACTGGAATGGTATACAGTAATTCATGGGCAGAAACTGATACTATCTGCTGTGTTGGCTAATAGATTTTTGAAGTTTTCTCCATAGCATTTTATTTTAAATGACAGTGTTTTCTATTAATGGGTGGGCACTGTCAGTTTGTTGACCCCGGTCGGGAAGGACGTCTTTTTGTTCCGATGGCAGCCATCATTTCTGTGAAGTGATGCATGTAAAAAAGCCAGGAAATGCAATTCACCTCACACACGGCTGTCACTCAATCTGACATCTACATGTTGGAGTATTTTCTCAAAGTTTTCTCCATGTGACCTGCAAGTTAAAGATCAGGGAGGTTACCTTCATCCAGCACATCCATGTGTCAATCATCCCCACCTAAAAATGAAAGTTACAAATAAACTGCAGCTCTATTTATACCCTGCTGCCTGTCCCATCTTTTCCACGTCAATCTCGCCGTCTCTCATTACAGCTACATCACGCTGCCCCCCTTCCTGCTTTGTGTATCCCAGATTAAGTGCCTTTGTTTTTCTGCTGCTATCCTTCTGAGCGTGTAAAGCCCTTAATGCCTCGCCTCTCTTTTTTACCCTGTAAAACTTTGAAAGGAAACTTAGAAACACGTTAGTGGTCTTTTTAAATCAGTGCATGGCTACAAATCAAACAAAACTCCCTTCTCCATGCGGGCACACAAGGGAAGTAAATACAACCCTGAAGCTGGAGTGTCTCAAAGAGAGCAGGGTTGGATGGGATATCGGGAAGGATTTGTTCCCCATGAGGGTGGGGAGGTCCACAGAGAAGCTGTGGCTGCCTCATCCCGGGAAGTGCCCAAGGCCAGGCTGGACAGGGCTTGGAGCAACCTGGGATAGTGGAAGGTGTCCCTGCCCATGGCAGGGGGCTGGAATGAGATGAGCTTTAAGGTTCCTTCCCACCCAAACCACTCTGTGACTCTATGATTTCATTCTTTCTGTGCAAAAGGTGCAAAGTCAGCTGTTGGAGCACACTGAGGGAACTGCCAAAGGCAGAGCCAGGGACCTGGCTGTGTTTTCCAAAGTCCTTGGTGTATCACTGTCCCTGCCCAGTAGAGATGAGGGGTTTTATATGTGCTGAAACTTGACTTGAACAGAGTTACACCAAGAAAAAGAAAATACTACTGAAAAAAGAAAATATTACTGAAAATCATCTCTCCCAATATTCACACTTCTCCCAGTATTTAGAAAAATGCTTCATAAAATCCTGACCTCTTCCTAATTAACAGGGGTAACTCTGTTCCCCAGCCCCTGAACACTGAAGAATAAGCTGGAAACGGCCCAAGAAATCTTGAATTACTTCAGCTATAATAACACTTCATGGGAAGACAAGAGGACTCTCCTTCAAATCCAATGGCTTGGGAAAGATCAACTCATCTGAAACATCCACAAAAACACAGAGGGAAGATTTAGGAACAGCTTCCTCTCAGTTACAGAGCAGGACCATACAATTCCTTATTTTACTTACATTTTGTTGCCAAAAATCTAGTCTGGGTTTCAAACATATTATTTGTTTCACTGTTAAATCCCAGTTCCCATTGGGAGATAAGGTGAACCGGGGCAAGGTAGACAAATTCAAAGCCTCATCTCCATGCAGGCAGCAAATTTACTCACAACAGTCTTCAAATATGGTACATGGGGGTTTCAAACCTTGGCCATATCCAGGGAATCCAGAGGTGAAAGAATATTTTCTGCCTGTCTTCAAAGGAGTGTATTTCCAAGCACCATCCTTTGGGAAGTGCCTTATCTGGCAGGCAAAAATAAGCTGTTGCAGTGCAAAGAGCAGAAAATGAAGCAAATTACCTCCATATTTTTGGCTGGAAATTTTATGCCAGGTAGTCCCCCTCACAGTCTTTATCTTCTGCTCCATCAATATTTGAGTACTGCCCACACAGAGGAACTGGCTTCACAGAAAACATGCATGGCAAACACATAGAAATGTCTCCGCATATCCAATTGCATCTCTGAATATCTCAGCAGCTGGGTTATTTTTCTTAGTGGTGGGGAATGCAAATTCCAGACTTCCCAGGTAGAAGAGGGGGCTGAACCTGGGTCTGCTTCATGCTAGACGAGTGTCTGACTCTTGAACGTAGGCAGGTTGGGATCACCACTTCCCTGGTTTCTTCTTTGCTTTTAAAGATTTCATTTCAAAAGTGGAGGTAAAGCAAAAAACCCTCAAACGTATTTTCCTCCACAGTTTTAGTCTGGCTGCCAAATTTGGGCTGGGGGAGGAGGTCACCCAGCCGGAAGCACAATGTGTTCAGTCTGCTGTGGCTTCCAGTGGATCTGCTCCCTCGGGCCTGCCAGATGGAGCTGCACACCCTCCACTAAAGCCCCTCAGCCATATGCTGGGACTCACCCGTGGCTGTGCACGGCTCCAGTTCTGCTCTTAACAACAACTGATGGCAATATTTTGATCCATTGTCTCAGAACACCCACAGGAATGTTCTTCTAACCTGCCCTGAACTCCAGAGCAAGAAATAGTGCCCAGACTTCTCCTCCTCCAGCTTGCTGTGTTTTGGATGAAGCTCTATCGCTGTAGGAGTTCATCAGGACTTCATCATATCCCATCAGTGATGTCTCACACTTTCATCACTGGTTTCCACTTCTCCTGATGCCTGGAGTGGCCACCTAAAAACAGAGACTAGAGAGGAATAAGGGAATAAAGGTAGGTATTTATTTGAAGGGCCTTCACAGGTACACCTGGGGAGTCAAAGGCGACACCCAAGATGGGCCCCAGGTCACGAGTTTTTCACACTTTTATAAGCTTGGTCCATTTGCATATCAGGATCAATTCTCCAATTACAACCCCAGTTAACGATGTGATTACCCCAAGCTTGCCCCTCGTCTTCAGAGGCCTTAGTTTACATATTTTGGGGCCTGGGACAATCTAGGTGTCCTTGGAGAGCAAACCTAGAGAGGTTTATGTCTAACCAGCATGAGAGAACAGCAGCTAACAGGCCACACGAAACTTCAGAGTTACACACCAGGCAGTGCATGATTTGAAAAATATGAAAGTTAAAACCTAAGGCATCAATCCAGCCATGCCAGAAGACACAGTCCTTCATGCATCACACTCACATGGCCACACCATGCAGCAATAAATTGCCAAAATTGGTCATTTTTGGTCATCCTCATCTCGTCCAGTGGCCTACAGCTTGGAAAACATCCCAAGAACCAGCTGCCCTGAAGACCTTCCAGCTATTATGAGCAACTTTCTGGAATAAGGAGGTAAAATGTCTTCTGTGCTTCAGCTTGTCTCTCTTGGGAGCAAATCTCCTTCTGTGGGCTACAAAATGTGAGGAATTCCTTCTGTTTTCCGACACAGCTAAGCAGTGAGGGTGGTGTTTTCATAAGATGGTTTGTAGGAACTGGGACTGTATTAAATGACATTTTACAGCTATTTTGACTGCATTGCTGTTTACATTTCAGACTTTCAAACCTACACAAAACAGTCTAAATTTACCATTTAATCAAAGAACGGCCTCTGGTAATTTTGATTTAGGAGATCCAGCATGTCCCAGCATCATGTTTGCTGCCCACACTCACTGACCACAGGTCTGTGCTTCCCTCTGTTCACAGGAGGGCTCGGGCACAACCCCCCTGAGAGAGTACCTTCATCATTTTCTTGTGTCTCAGCTGGAGCACAGAGGAATGGACTGAGAAACAGGAGGAGTAAAATATTGCAGTGAACTTTTAAACTAAAATAGCAATAGAGAGTTAGATAATTAAATGGGAAACCAGATCCAAATGTCAAATAAGGAGGGAGACATCAAAGAGAAACAGCAATCTCTGATAAAGATCAAGAGAGAAAACTAAAATTTTTATGGCATATGCTGACAAATGGCTGAAGAAAAATATAACAAAGTAACTTGGTTTAGCAATATTTCTACAGATTGTCTGAACTACACTGCTGCAGAGATCAAAGGATAGAGCTGGAAACAAAATACCAAAAGAAATGACACACTACCCTTCTACCTCTTCCCCTCTCGCCGACCCCCCTCCCTTTTAAATTCACATTTCAAACCCGGGACTCAGAGGCTGGAAATTTGTAAGAGTTTCTGGAAAGGTCACTCCATCAACTGGGCAAGTGGGAACTTTTTATTAGAAATTTCTTTGCAGTATCCTGTTATTTTCTGTTCCGAAGGCAGGTCCAGGCGGTCTCCAGCTCGGATCTCCTCTCAGCTGAGCACCAGATTTTCCCTGGGATGCTCAGCTCTCCTCTGCCTTTCTGTGTGGGACTCAGTCACATGGCTCCAGCAGATGGGTTTGCTGCAGTTTTTTTCCCAACAATGCTCCCATTGTTGTTATTGAAACTTCTCCTCCTGCTTGAGCCCGGTCCTCGTTATGTGCAGATTAACCCCCTGGTTCTGATGACTGTGCTTCTCTATCAACACTCGCCATTTTTGGGCAGCCTCGAAAAAGAGAATCATTTCTTATTTTTGGTTTGCTTTGTTGACTTGCTTACCACTTTATCATACACTCCAGCTAAATATATTTGTCAATTGAGGCACTTTGAGCATTCTGTAAATAAAACAGCCATCTGTAATTTATTTAAAGTTTATTTGCAGTAATCTCAAATGCAGGGACTCTGCCAATTATTTTTTTGTTCCTGTTTTTCAATTACTTAAAAATTAAAAATGAAATTTCATGGGAAAAACCCCTGTTTTTTCCAATCTACTTGAAACCCAGCTCTCAAGATAGCTGCTTTTCTGTATTATCAGGAGACTGGGAGATAAAGATTATCTCTGACTACATTCTCCTCCTACATGAGAACAAAGACTCTTTTAATAAACGAAACTCAGATTCTTCCTGCTCAATGAAAAAGGACTGCACTCAAAAATAAGATAGCCAGGTGAAATCCTGGAATAGATGTTACCTGCAGGACTGAACTAGATAGAATGACCCTTTCTGGCTTCAGTCAAGGAAAAGATTTGGTGGATGTAGCATATGGACCATCTAACTGCTGCAAATGTGTGATAGTTAAAGGAAACTGCAATTCCATTGGAGGGCAAGGTTGGACGGGAGGCACAAACGCTGACAGATAAAGCGGTTCAGCCAGTTGAAAATGTCTGCTTAGTTTAAATACAAAACTACTCTTCTGGAAAAGAATAAAAGACCCTCCTGCACCATCAAATGTGTGCAAAATGCTGCAGAGCCTCTGTGGAGCTCTCGTTTTCCATTGGGTCCCGGTGTTTCCCTGGGAGTTGGCAAATATCAGTTCCCATCTCCAGCCCCACAGGAGCAAGGCAGCTACAAGGCACAGCCAGATCACAGGGTCCTGACAGCAGGAAGAGGGTGTTTACTGCTCTCCAAAACACCTCCCCTTGCACAAGAGATGGATTATATGTAACTAGTTAGCAGTTAAAAATCCCTGGATTCTCCCATTCAGGAGAAGCGGATTGCTCCGGATCACAAGGGTTAACTGCTACACTTTAGAAAATGGACGTGTGGGAAAGGACAGGCAATGAGTTGGGCTGGTGGAGACTCACCCCAGTATTCACCAATTCAACCTTTATTAGCAGACACCACCAGAAATGAAGTGCATCCTAACTCCTTTTGATCCTTCAGCTTGCATGTTAAGCCATGAAGAAAGTTCAGCACAATAAACTGTTGATTTTAGGAAGTTATTTGTCCCCTCTGTATAAAACATGCTGACATTTCCTCCCTGTGAACCATCTTTTGCCATTCATTACACTCATCCACCCGATCTTTCCTCTGATGTCTTCGTATTTATAGTTGTGTCTTCTATTTTTTTTTTTTTCATTGCCTCTTAGGACTGTGGAGTCAAAAAACAAATGTGGTGCCAGAAGAGACAACTGCCATTGGAATCTTCCAGGGCTTCCTAATCTGCTTCTGAAACTTCCTGGAATAAATCTCATCGGAATGGTATGAGCCTGGGTTTATACAAGATAAATGTGAGAGCAAACTTTGGAAAGTTCCTGCTCAATCATAAAATAATAGAATTTTGAGGGACTTTTTGAGGTCCTGTGGTTCATCCCAAGGCACAAACCTCCAGAGGATACCCAGTGACTTCTGAGGCCAACCCATTTCCTCAGATGGAGACACCACAAGCTGTCTGTAAGAGCAATTCCAATACTTTGCCTACCTCCGTAAAACCCTTCTGGATTTAAGATGATTTAAAATAAAGCTTTGAGTCTTGCATTTAAAAACAGACAAAACTCCTACTAATAAAAAAAGGAAAAGGAAAATAGAATCTGGTCTGTGTAAGAACTCTTCATTCATGCCTGTGTACTGGCAGAGATTCCCAAACTCCAAGAGCAAGGAAGAAATCCATCGCTGCTGATGACAAGCAATAAGAATTCTTTGCTAGACAATAAAGCTTTTCATTTTAATTCCCTGTGACTTCAAGATGCAGAGGATCAAGTGGTTTTGGTTTCACACTTCACTACCACAGTTTATTTGGCAACAGAAGAGGTGGCACATAACACTACACAGCATTCCAGGACACTTCTAATGACCAGACAAATCCCAAATACCTGTCTGAGACTCCATGGAAAATGTCTACCTAGTTTCTACATTGAGCATGGAGTTTAGTACATGTGTTGGTGAGAAATTGTTGCTCGGTGGTGGTAATTAATGGTAGTAATTAAGTTTCCAGATTATAAGGCAAGTGATAATGAAGTGTTGATTGTTGCAGGTGAAGGAATGAGTATGGCACTGTATCCAGTGGGGAGTTTGGTGCCTGAAGCTCTAACAAGCACAAAGCTTCATAAATAAATCATTTTCTACTCTTCACTTCCACCTAAAACAACTGGAAGAAAAAACAACAAACTTGAAGCAGATATTGATCTTGGTTCCACCAGCATTACATAAATTTAATACCAAATTACATCATTTCAATACAGTTTAAACCAGGATGAGTACATTGTAGACTGGTCATAAATCTTGCTTTCTGATTGAATTAATGACCAATACAAATCCAGCTACAAAATTCCTCATTCAATTCATAATTGATAACATTGCAATCTCCCCTCAGTTTAAACCATATTTTTATCTTAGGCAGAAAAAAAGATCTTAACCCAGCTTTGTTTCCTGTGCTGGCTCTTCTTCAGCTAGAAAGGGATTTGTGATTCCTTTTACTGCCCTTCAATCCCCAGGATTATATTTGCAAGAATTATATGCAATTTCAGGGAGGAACAATACCTGAAAATGAGCAATTCTAAGTAGTTTATGGGGAAGACAAAGAAGGGACAAAGTCAGGAGAGGAAAACAATAAATTGCTTTTTGGTGATTTTAGAAGGACTGAAGCTTTGCCTAGAGCCATGATCCATGATCCGTGATCAATGATCCATGATCCATGATCAGTGATCCATGATCCATGATCCATGATCCATGATCCATGATCCATGATCCATTATCCATCTGTCCTTGCTCAAAGCTCACCTGGGAACTTCCAGGGTGATGGGGTAACCTGAGTGGCACTTGGGTCCTTCCCACAGAACAAGGTACACCAAGCCCAAATGGAACAATGACAACAGCAAACCGGAGGCAGGAACTTTGACCCCTGCACAAAGGCTCCTCTCCAGGGATCTCCCTCCCAGCTGGAAGGAGCTGGAAGGGGCCCATCAGCGTGCTTTGGAGCATAACCTCCGGGGGCTGCTCCGGGACTCAGGAGGAGGGATCTGATGGCTGAATGGGATCGGATGCACCAAGGCACAAAAGCCACCTCCTGCCTCGGCTGCTGGTAATGTGCTGCCACTTTGGGATTGGGTTTCTCCCATTACCTGGATCAGTCAGGGATGCACAGACAGATAAAAGAAGAGGACAAAAATTCTGTGGAAAATCTTCAGCTTCAGTTCAGACAATTCTTTTCCTGGCTAGCTCTCCCCTTCAGCACCCCCACCTCTGCCACGGCAGCCCTCCACTCCCAGCAGGGTGCGATGGGACCCGCTGGGCTGGCTGCTCTCCGCGGTTTCCCGGGATCCTGTTTCCCACAGAAGCAGCCTGGCTTTGAGGAGAGCCCTCCTGCCACAGGCCAGGCACTCAGGCAGGGGAACCCCCCCACCTCTGATAGAGCTCGGGCCCATTCAAACCCAGATAAAAGGGAGTATTCACTCCCAGGCTCCAGGTTGTAAGATGATCACCCGCAGGTCTCAGAGCAGTATTTTCCCACAGAGCCAGGCACAGAGCTGGGGAATACCCTGGGAGTTTCCTTCAGTTTGGGATATTAGCTGTTAGCAAACTGGATGGATCCACAGGCCATGCCAGTACAGGCACCAAAGCTGTAGGCGAATGTTGGGAATAACAACTGATCTAAGTTACTCCAACAAAATAACTCAGCAAGAAGCCACAGAACAGCTGTTAGTTATTAATTACAATAAACTCACTACATCAGGAAATGGGCATATAGAAGTACTAGAGTTACAATTAATCTCCAGCAACTGTTATCAGGAGCAGTTTAGAGCAGAGGACTCCAGTGAACTTGTTCAACAATGGCAAAGAAGCCTTTGCAAACACCTATGTGTGCACGTGTAAATGTCCCTCTTACCCACAATCTAGTGTAAAACAAACATTAGGATATTAAGATGGAATTATTCAAAATTTCTGAGTCAGATCTTCAACAACACAGGACTGAATTTGAAGGCCTTTTATTGTTCTCTCTGTTACAGGCCTTTATGGAAGACCTTTCTCCACAGTCTCCACAAACTTTATTTCCTCTTTTTTTATTACATGAAATCTGTGAGTCTCACAAATAAAGCAGGACTCTAAAAACATGGAATGTGAGCAATGCAGCAGTGCTGTGACTGTGTTTGGAGACATCAAGGCAGGCGGCAGTGCAGTGAAGAGGGCACCAAAGCAAAATCAATGAACATATTCCCCATGAAAAAAAACCCTCAAGAGATATAATAAAAAATTTAAGTCAAGAACTTAACCCAAAAATACAGAAAACAGTTTTCAAGGAGCAAAAAGCAAGAGATATTAAGAGGAAAACTACAGAGGAATGTGGCCCAGAGTAGGATTATAGGCTTTTGGCTCTGATTCTTACCATGAGTAAGGATTAGCCTTGATTACACAACGGCTCTGCTACTATTAGTGACTTGCTCACTTGCCAGTTGCAATAAAAGCAATGCAAAATATATTTAGTTAATTTTGACACCAGAAAAGCAGCCACAGGGCAGTTATTTAATCACAGTTATGGGAGAAAAGCTCGATTTTTTGTTATCTTCCAAAAGTAGATGCAGAGTCTGTTTTTACTAAAATCAATGTCATTATGCACATACTGTCATTCCTTCCAAAATCTCCTCTGTCTTTGCCCCACACAAATAAACCCAACCACCCTCTAACCTCAGCCTCTGAGACAATGCTTCCAAAGCACATTTGATCTTAAAAAAGTCACGGTTCCATTTGACTCAAATAATCTTTCAGCAGAATCAACCAAAACCATTTGCCCTCTGTTCTCACATGGATTGCCTGAAATTTGAGATTTCCCGAGGTCCACTGTCCTGGTAGGTGGGGAACTCATCTGCAGCATAAACACTCCCACACACCAGCAGAGATTTCACCTACAGCAGTCGTTTTGTCCAGGGGCTCACCACATTCTTAGTCACCCAATACCACCACAGAGGGTCATAAAAGGCTGAGCTCTCTATTGCACGTAGTTCAACAAGCAGATAAATGCACAAGTTGCTCCCTCAATAAATTACATTAAGGCCTGATTTCAGGATTAATAGGATTTGGTAACTTCCCAGAGATGCTGCAAGTCAATGTGTAATAGGGTTCAGATTTCCTTTAGAGCAGCCCTCCCCTGTATGTCAAAGCAAACAGTCACTGGGGGCAAGGCAGATCCCACTCAGCCCTTTCCCCTTCAAACTGAGTACTCCGTGTATTGGTTCTTGACTCCTTTTCCTACTGCTCTTCACTGGACCAATGGGAAAAACTGATAAGGCTCCTTCCCCATCCACCTAGAACTCAATTCACCTGAGAGATGAGATTTGAATTTCATTATTCAAAGGAGGAGACGGAACATACATCTGTTTATGCAACACATTACATTTACTTGTGTAACTACAATAGCTGTCTGATCACAGCTATTCAAAAGACATCTTAGTGTTCAGCTCACTTGCCTCCTTCTGCTGTCCTTCCATCCCTCCCCAGCTACAGCTCTCACTGTTTTGGGGATCAGCTCTGAGTTCTATCTGGAGCTCTTCACTTGGTCTTGTCAAAGCTGATACTCAGGCCAAGGAGGATTCTCAGGCAGCTGGCAAACATGGCTAAGGAACAGGAGCACTTGAGGACTTGGACATCTTCAGGTCTACACAGTCAGGAAGTTAAAACTTTTGGGAACCCCATTTTTGGGTTAGGCAGCAAATTTTACTTAATATTCATGGTACACTGTAGCAGCCAGCTGACACTTAAGTACACTTAAGACCTCTTGGAGGGGTGATCCTGACTCCTCCACCCTGAGTGCTTCTCCTGTACTTCTTCAGATTCCGCTTTAGTGGTCCATGCAAGAATCTAAACTAAACCAAACCTTCCTTTCTCCAGTGAGTGTGCTTTTGACAGCGTCACCTTGCGATCTGAGTGACTGCAAAATTCCTCAAGCACCACGGCCAGTGCTGGGACACACCAGGACCACGAGTCTGAGAACCAGGAGAAAGCCCAGACCCTCTTCTTGGCAGCATCACGGACTTGAACTATTTTAATTCAGTTGCAAAATAACTACTTCATGGTATTGCCCTGATCCCATCAAAGGTAAGTAGGAAGACACACACACACAGAAGTCTCTCTGGAGCATCCACTCTGCCTATTTCTGTGTGTTATTTCAGGCGGGCAGGTCACTGCTCCCAGGTCCTGGTGTCATTCCATACAAAATCTCCCATTCCCATTGAGGAACCAATGCAGAACTTTAAATCAGGAAGACAAAGGTGGAAAGAATGTTGTGGCTTTTGCTTTTCACTGAATTGCCCTCATTGCAATGGGCATGGCAGGGGAGAGGGGAAAGGCCAGCTCCGTTCCTGACAGGAGGTTTGTTCAAAGCGAGGGATGGTGGGACTTTGGCTGTATCCATTTAAAAGCAGCATATCATGCTAACTTTATCTGCAGTAACTGCAGAAGTCTGATACAGCTGACACTTTAATCTACTACTAATCTTTGAACTGATAAATACTTCCCTGTTTCAAATCCAAATTCTCTGAGGCCTCTTGAAGGAACAGGTCCTGCTGATTAAAGACAGTGTTAACACCTCCAGTGCCTGGCCTAGATTTTCAAAGAAAGGTTCAGATACTGAATTGAAAGTTCAACTTTTTAAAAAGCTTTTTCCTTCCTCATTACTCATCTGGCCAAGATGGAAATATGCTATTTGAATTTTCAGAGAAAAAGCATTTGGAAGACGGTTTGAACTCCTGTTGTTAACCTTACCTGTTAGCCATAGCCTGGAATCCAGAATTGTAAATAATTACTTTTAACAGAAAAGCATTCTAAGTACAGACACCCTTAAAGTCCTCTATATAATTTTTTTGCACACCACACAATACAGATTTTCCAACACCAGAACCAAGCCAAAGGGAGCAGGCAGAGTCCTGTCTTTTTTTCTAATACACTGTTACGGATTTATTAATTGTTTATATTGATTTTGTTTTCTGTTGTTTTAGTCAGTAAAGAAATTCTTTCTTTGAAGGCACCAAGACTGATGTGTCCCTGGTCTTAAATAATGGAGCTGGTACATGGCTGAATAACTTTTCGCATTGTTTTATTTATGAATTGGCATATGTAGCTATAATTAGGGTGTTTAAAACACATTATGCTATGCTAAGTAAAGGGAGAAATTTTTTCTGGAGTCTTTTCAGCTGGAAAAGCCTCTTTGGGACATTTGTGATGAACATCCATGCCCAAAGACTGTGTGTACATGAACAAGCTGCCCTCCCTGCACGCCCCGAGGGATGAGGGATGAGGTGTGTGTGGTTCCTCAAAGGTTTACAGCAGCACCATCTACCGGAGAGCCCCTCGCTCCGTGCCACACCGAGCGCTCTGCCAGGGATTCCCAACGGGAAGGAGAAGCTCCGACAACACTTCCCAGGGGCAGACACCGACCACAGCCACACGCGATGCTCAGAGGGGCCCTCAGGAGCCAGAGTGACAAAGATCTCTGCACTGGGGCGGCCTCACCTCCAGTCCTGGGGGCAGTTCGGGCACCACAACACACAAAAGATATGAAACTCTTACCGAGTGTCCAGAGGAGGGCAATGAGGATGGGGAAGGGCCTTGAGAAGCCGTGTGAGGAGCGGCTGAGGGCTCTGGGTCTGTTCAGCTGGGCCCGTGCCCCCATGGGAGGAAAGCAGAAAGCGTGCCTGGACCGGACGGTGTGGGAGCACCCAGCCCAGCTCTCGGCACCGGCACCTCGCAGGTTTGGCTCTTTAGATTCTCGTGCTGTGGTTTCCCTTCTGGTAAACACGGGATCCACTTCTCTCCAAAGTAACACTTGTAAAGCACTATGAGATCATGGATTTCAAACAGAACTCTGGAGAGACCTTGGAAATGTGCGACAGACTTGGGTTCTGCTCTGGCTCCTCTAAACACCCTTAAAAAAAAATCTCAGAACAAACAACAAAATTCTGTTCTAAAATAATGTCTTATTGTGAAGAAGCAAAGGCAATAGGATGTAGATTCCCAAACACTGATCCTTATAGCTTCATTAAATGAAACAATTACTAACAGTCTCTAATTCCTAAAGATCACTCAAACAATTAAGATGGACTTAGGAATGTAGGAGATGTATTAAAAATTCTTATACTGTATACCTATAAACATGTGCCCATCTCCTCATTTAAGGGCTTTAGTTCTGTTGAAAATGAACTTGCAGCCTTCTAGGACAAACTGTCCTTCACTTCATCTAAAGCTCTGCCATTAAATTCAAAGGCAGGAAGGCTGATCTTTAATGACATTCATCTATTTATATCTCACTTCTTAAATAACTGTAGAAATCTCTTTTCAGTGTGAACAGACTACAGAATATTTGTAACTGCATGCAGGCAATACAATGCACAATTTTGCTCTGTGCTTTCTAGAAATGCCATCCTCTCAGGTGGAATTACCGGGATTAATTTAAGGACCATTAAAGGACAAAGCCCCTCTTAAAAATGGAACCAGACCAATTTATCTCTTGGTTGCCAAGAAAAGCATTTAGGAAAAAATCAGCTACTTCGCATTTTGAACATGAGATAATTTAGTAATGTCAACATCCAGCAAAATGGACTCGAGTGCTAAAGTGACTCCGCCAGGGTGTAATTAAGGCTCATGTCTTAAAGGTTATAAAGCAGATATACCTGTACTCCACTGGGGTTAACTCCACTACACTGGCTAATTATTTTTTTAGGAATAATGGCAAACCATGTCAGACATCTTGCTGCTGATTTAATAACATTAAGCTTCGAGGAGACAACCTCTAGCTTTCAGTTAAATCTGAAATAGCAAACAGGGCATTTAAGGAAGGGACAGAAAAATTCCGGCTGCTCACCTTTCCTCACGCAAATACCTCAAAGCACACAACACAATCTACAAAACATCAAAGAATTGATTTGAAGAAGTTTAAATGCACATCCAGACAGGAAAACATCATGAAAATTGCATGGATCTTTTACTAAATTTAGCAGGTTTTATTTGAACTATTTTGAAGGCTTCTTGCTTGAGTTTATTATTCATTGTTTAAATTCTTTGGGGAAGTTCTTCCCAATTGCTGTAACCACCTGTATTAGCTCTTCCATTCCCACTAAACCCTTCCTAATGCAGCTTGATCAGACTCAAGGGAAGCAATTCAGGTGCTGCTGTGCACAGAATCAACACAAGGCATTAAAATAGTTCCTTTTTATGCATTTCTGAAAACAGTCTTGTATTTAACTCCTGAAAGTTAGCCATTATCTTCTTACAGGAACTTCTAGATCTTTTTCCTGAGGGTCTGGAAAGAATTTAGAAACAATCTGCGTTATATCCATGTGAGGAGTTATAATGATTCTTTCAAATATGCTTTGATGCCACTTCAACACCTAATTTCATTTCTTTCATGACGTCCAAACACCAGCATATACTGGTTCCCTCATTTCATCCACCCCTCTTCAGCATTTGCTTCATCTGTAAACTTTAACATCTTTTTGTTCACGCTGTATCCTTACTGTTAAAAGACTGAATGATATTCAATAATAATTCTTGGGATACATTTCTGTAATTGTTTGTCACATTAGAAGCTGACTGTTCTGATGTTTTTGAGAGGTTTTTTTTTTTTTCAGATTAAAAAGTAATTACCAAACTGAAGAAAAATTAGCTCTCTCCTGACAATTTACTTGTTCTACCAGCTTACAACAGACATTTGAAAATCCAAATTTATTATCTGAACTAGTGAACCATAACAAAAAAATTCATCTAGACCAGAAAGGCATGATTTTCATATTAGCTATAATTTTCAAAAAAATCTCACAGCACAGTAACGATTAGGTCTGGTTGGAAACAGGATTTTCCCCCACAGACTTTTTTTTTTTCTCTTTATTAAGACAGAAATATGAACTCTTCTTCCAAACCCCAACCATTCAGTTTTCAACAGAGAGGACCTTGATGATGCTACCGGGAAGGCTGACAAGAGCTGAAATTTTCCATTGGATACAGGCAAGATTTTGTCAAAAACGAAGTGTTACTTAATAGTTTAAAGGTTTAAATGTTGAATTCCATCTAGTTTAGCTTATCTGTTGTTTTTCATTTTTTTGGTTTATTTCAGCTCTGTCATTTTTTGACACACCAATCCCCAGCCCTGCCTTTGTTCCTTATTCCCTGCCACTCTTGATTTGGGTATATTTGAAATAATTTCTTGTTTATCTTTCCATCTTCAGTTGTTTGCTCTTCAAATTCCCTTCTTAGTCTTGCTTGACTTTTTCCTGTAATGGTTTGTTCTTTCTGTTGGATCCATTTGGGCAGGATTTCCATTTTCTCTGTTTGGCTTGGATAACCTCTTAAACTGTACCAGCAGACCAAAAATCTGTGATGCTGATTGAGCAATTAAGATTCTTTAGGCATGTTAATGAAAGGACACTGACAAGTGACTGAGCTATATATAATCACAGCCTTTTAGAACACCAGTAAAATAAATTCACTAATACCAGGTCTTTTAGACCCCATTAGAGAGCAAAGGCTGTGAGGCAGCCCGAGCATTTCATCAGGTCGGCCAGGTTTGCGCTGGTTTTTGATGAGCTCCTCATTGCCATACATGAACTTTCCAGATGAGATTCGCTCGCCTGATTATTTCCCTGGGGGATGGGAAGAGCACAGCCCTAATTAGCAATCTACTTTGATATGAAATAAATATTAATTGCCTTTTCTAATCTGAAGGTGTCTACAACCCTTGCCTTTTACTATTAACAAGAACCCCCCCCCTTTTTTTTTTGGTTTAAATTCTGAGATGTTTGTTTTCCTTTTACATTTAAATAGGCCTTAAACTTGCTCAGGCAACATCTCATAGTTACAGGTTTGGTTGGTGCTATTCTTGCAAAAACACTGGCAGTTTTAATTCAATTTTCTGATTTCTAGAAAAATCTGTGTGGATTATACTTCTAAAATATCAGTGACATGTAAACACTCACTTAAATTCCTTGAACAAACAAGTATAGATAATAAATACAATATCTATTCTTTATAGTATTTTTAAATACTTATTAAAATATTAAAGGAATAGGGACTTACCCCAGCAAAAGTACCTACCTGGAAATAATCTAACAAGCAGCTCTTTCTCAATGGTTAAGGGATAAGGCACCATATATCAGGAAGTCAAAGAGGTGGCTCTCCACAAAAGCAATTAGAAGTTATCAGTGCAGGAGAACGATTAATAATAAGATTGGAAAACAGGGCATGGGACTCCTGAGTGCGAGGAATGGGGATGGAAGCAGAAAAACAGAGAGGAAATGAGAATTCTCCTTTCCAGTCCAGTGCTGGATTTTCCTCAAGTGAACCTTTTTTAATTCTGTGCCACGCTTTCCTTTGAAAAACAAGCAAAGCAGTTTTCTTACACAACATCCACAGAAATCACCTTCCTGTAAGAAACCTCAGGAATACAGTGTAATTTTTACAGCTTCTCCTCTTCAGTAAGAAAGCAATGGCAACCTGGCAGAAATAGGAGGCAGGCATGAAAGCCTAGGGAGGATTTTTTTCTTATTATCACACCATCGCATCTGAAATAATTCCAGGATTCCCGCCAAGATCTTTGACACAAGTATTTGTAATGTTGAGCTAAAATACCAACCCAAAATGCAGCCAAGCACTGTTTGCTAAGACAGAAATCCTCCTGCAGGGTTTCTAGATTTATCTGTCTTCAGGAGATGGGGGGGGGAAAAGAAATCCAGAAGTTTTTCTGAACTGACAGAGCTTCAGGATTAAGGGTGATCTGTAGACAAAACATTTTGCAAGGCTTTTTATCCCTGCCATGGGAGTCATTTCGCTTGAATGTTCTATTTCTGGAGCCACGGGGGATTTTTAAGTTTGCTAAAACAACTGAACACATTCTTCAAAACAATACAGTGGGTCTTTCTTGTGAGAGCAAAGCTAATCAAACACACATCCTGTGCTATTGATGTCAGCCAGCCGCTCATGGCACTACTGCAGTCTCTGCTTTTCGGCCAACAGGACTATTATGGACTGTTTCCTCCATCTGTTCTCAAAGCAAATGCCAAGATGGTCAAGGTGTCAGAACATCCCACTGAAAACCACATCAAAGGAGTGACCTGAGCTGCCGTGCCAGGACTGGAGTCTTTGCAGAGACAAAACCTGTACAAATAAATATGACAGCAAATCTAGAAAACATTTATAAGATAATTAAATGGAAACAACCCTGGATGGGCTTAGAGGGTTTCAAAAGCCCTACCCCAAAATACCAAAAGGTGTAGTTAAGGAAATACGTAACATGATCCCACATGGCTGTAGCCACCTCTTTGCAACCTGACAATAAAGATTTCCTTATCACAGAAAGAAAGAAGGAAGCTGGAAGGAAAGGTATTTACAGGATGGGTAAGTGAGGTGACTCAGGCTCTGGGAGGCTGGAAGAAAAGGAGAGAAATGGGAAAGGAGGGGGTGACTGAGATGGACACAGCGCAAGAATGTAAGGAGGGTATTGGCAAAGAAAACCCTTTGATGGAAGCAAAACTACTTCCCACAAAACTGAGCGTGGGGTTTGGTTAAAATCTCTCTGGGGAGCTGCATAATTTTTTGGGAGACTGGAAGGAATGGTACTTCAATAAGAACAAGTGCCTGGCAGACAGAAGCCAGGTAAGAATGCTCAGATATGCTTGGTCTCTGAGCTCCTCTCAGTGATGGGATCCGAGCTGGCCCGGAGGCCCCACGGGTGGAGTGCAGGGGCTCTGCAGGAGAGCTCGGCTCAGCTGCGAGTGCTCACGCTCCCATCTGAGGTCACCTCTAGGAAATAGGAGCTGAGCACGTCCTGGCTGAGCTTTGCCTCCCTGGGGAGCCCAGCCAGCCCAAGCAAAGCTCTCAGAACACATCACATCTTCCTTAAAATCCAGATGTTTACTTCAGCTGCCTGCTAGACATGTCTGAGGCTAAGCCAGCCCTCCCAGCCGTGATTTCACTGCCATGGAAAGAGGCACCTGAAGGACAGGGGGCAGCTAAAAATGAGGAAGAGCTGCCTTTGACAAAAGCAGACACCACCACATCACTCCCACCCCACCAAAGATGGCAAAACCAGCAAATCCAAATGTGTAAGGCTGTCCATCCCTCCCACCTTCCTTCCTTTCACTCCCCTTGCTGTAGCAGGAGGATCCAGACCCTGACACCTCACCAGGGGTAGCAAAAATCAATTTTATCACTGCTGCCAAAAGACCTGGATGAGTTCTGGCCTGCTGTGCCCAGTAAGGAGTTTAAATTCATTACAAATTCCAGGCAAGCACTGAAGTTATCAGTGAGGTTTTTTTCTCCAGCAACAGTCAGAAAAGCCTGTGGATTCCAAGCTTCCATTTCCATGTAAAGCACCACATCTCCCTGACTGACCGACCAAGCTATTATGATTTGTGTATTAAAGCCTTGTGTTTTCCACCTATTGAGTGCATAAACAACAGTTTAACCTTTATCCCAAGGCATGTACACCCTTTTACTCCCAGAAAAATGAGTTCATGTTTAGCAGTCAAATCAGTATCAACCTGACCTTTAAACACATCAGTGTTTCTTGGAAAAATATTATGGCTGGGATGCCTACTGTGGTAAACAATATTAGCTGCTCCAACCCATGGCTGAGCCATGCTGTGAGGAGCCTTATCAAAATAAGGGGGTGGAAACCAGCAGGGACTGCAGATCTTCTGACAAACTCCACAGGATATGAAGAACAATGTAAATGTAACAGTACTGGCAGATATATTTCTATATTACTGTTCCAGAGATAACAGCTAAGGTGAATCATTTCCCACCACCTACAGCACTGAATTATTTCAAATTCTGAAGGGACCATATTTATTTCATTGGTAGGTAGCAATTTACTTAGCTGAAGATCATTATATTTATGTGTCTGTGAAATCCTCACAATAATTATATATTTGAGCTGTCTCAGAAGTGCTATATATATTCTCATTAGTCATGTACTTCCAAGGATATTATCATTTTTTTTTCCTTCAACAACCTTTGCAATCCGAGTGTGAAGTACTGCACTGCACATGAACCTCGATTCTTATAGTTTTCTTAAACTCCAGTTTAATCAAACAGCAGGGTGGCCTATATTCAAATGCAAATGCTAAGCGTGCTATGAAATATCTTCATTCCCTTAAATGACTACACTGTGGAGCTTATTTAAAACAGACCACACTGTGCAACAAAACAGAGGAGGGCACGGCAAAAAAGTCCCCTGTTTGATAGTACTTTTGCCAGACTTCTCCAAAAAAGGTCATGAAAATGTTGAGAGTAGGGTAAGGAGGTCAAGGCGAGGGGGTTTCTTTTGTTCCAGTCCTATCTGTGCCAAGCAGTCAATTATACCCCGTGGGTGGAGAGAGGTCCATTTGTTTTCTTCAATGCACTTCACAAGTCTCATGTGAAAAATATTTTGAAAACACAAAACCTCGCAAGGCTCTAAATGCAAATGGCAGTCCACGGAGCCAGAGATTAATAACCCAAGAAGGATCCGCCTTTGACTTGCAGTACACCCTGACATTAAAACTTACAGCCCTCAAACCTGGAGGAGAAGATCATGCTGTCCTTCACACCAGCTTGTTACCCTCTTCAGTGTTCCTGCAGGATCACCGGCTCATTTTCCCCCCCTCCTTTTTAAATGCAAAACTGAGATGAGGTGCCAGGCTGCCACCCCTGGAGATGGATGCTGGTGGTTAAGGTAAACACTCCACCCTTCTGCAGAAAGGCTGAGCCAAAGAAACCGAAGAGCTTTAAAAATATTAATCCCTCGCATCACTACTCTCACTCTGTCCAGTTTCTTATTTATTTGAATACCTTCCACAAGCAATAAGGAAATGGCCTCAGTTGTATTTTCCTTTACCACCCGTGCCAAAATCAGAGAGATTTCATAGGTTGTTTCCCCTGGTTTGGCTGATGGATTTTTCTTTCTCCTTTTTGAAAATAACTGAGTACAAAAAGATTTAATGTGGGACTTGTTTTGATACACTAGGTCATATCAATGACTCACTAGCCTTAGACCTGCCAAAATGACAAGTTACAGCTAAAATCAACAAGCAGCACAGGTAGAAGACTCAACATTACATCTCATGGATACAGTGAAGGAACAAAGCAGCCACGGCCACTCTAAGGTGGTGATGGTCCAGCAGCAATGGACTACAACTACCAAAATCTCCAAAGAAAAGGGCAGAGGCTAAATTCTGTTTCAGGCTGTGTAAGCACAGGTTGAAACGAAGATAAAAAGTTCTCACTGGTTTTGCTGGTTTGGAAAATTGAGCAGTGAGGGAAATGCTGAGGAATATCAGTTCTCCCTATCATCAACCCATTTCTGCAGTAACCTTTACTCTTCCCTTTGGCAAGTACCTTAGTGCAAGCATTTGCCATGAAAATTAAAACCCTATCCTATTTTGAAAAGAAAAGTTTCAGTTTAGATCAGTGAAGAATCAATTTAAAAAGCAAAAGTACAAAGTTTCCCAGAAACCACGTGCATAGCAAATGAAAATCAAGCAGTAACTGGCTTTGAGGAACTCACTGCACCCCTCACCCTATATATTTATGTACAGTTATGCTATAAACACACACACAAGGCACTCTTGACTTTGCTGGGGCTGCTTCTAGAACTAAGCAGTGCAGTTCCACATAGGATCTACCTTTTCAGGTGAGCACCAATTCCTACCTATAGAAATTTATTTATTTATTTATTTATTTAGTTAGTTAGTTAGTTAGTTAGTTATCTAGAGACTCCATGGTCGTGGAAGCAAGCACTGAGCAAACATAAATAAGCATGACTTGGCAAACAGACAGCCCCACTGTAAAACCCATCCACGGCAAATTAGTCAGCCTAAAAGACTCTCACAGTTTGAAACTGGGCTTCTTAGTTATGATGGCTGCCACATTTAGTTTATGATGATATAAAATAAATATCACACCTTTAAACTTTTCCCAGGGCTGATAAATCAGCTCAGAGGGGATGACTCTCACGAGAGGATCATGCCTGTGGTTAGCAGAGTCCCACAGATACACAAGAGATGCAATTATGCTGGAATAGCCAATTCTAGAGCTCTGACATGGCTTATTATTTGACTAGCAAACAAGGAACTTTTTCAACTTAATTGCAGCCTAGCTATTCTAATGCTGATCTTTTTCATCCTTCTTTTCCTTTAACTATGGCCTTCATAGAATTTTGTTTTATTTTAATCCTTTGGTTGTTGATGTGCCCATCTCTTGGATCTGTTTTGTACCAGCTATGGATATGCACAGCTTCTGAATGAGGTAAGTGTAGTTGCTGATAAGATTCACCCCATCACAGCTCACTTGTTAGAAATTTGTGATTCAGATTAAAAGAATTTGCAGCATTAATTCCAGCCATGCACTGATAGAGGCTCTTAACAGCAGCAGTGCAATGCTTCTGAAACTCTTGGAGGAATGCTTACCTTCGGATGCATCTTCAGATGATACTGTGCCTTGTATCATAGTGTATGTATGTGGGATAAGGAGTTTATAACTACAGGAGGCAGCACCAAATATGTATCAGGAATTACCTGCATGATCTGTGTGAGGGGAGCTGAGCTCTGACCAGCGTGAGAATCCATGGAGCTGCAGGTGCTGATCCCCACCTCAGCCATCCACCAAGGACACAAACTTGTCCTGCCTGAAACCATTTCTGTCCCCCTGCAAAGTAACGCTTCCATCACCCCAAACACGAGGAACAAATGATTGTCACTGATTAACGAACAGCCCTGGCACAGGGCCCAGGCTCCGGCTGCCCGTGCTCCGGTACCGGCTGCAGGGAGCACGGCGAGCAACTGCTTTGGCAGGACTGGGACTTTAAAGGTCAAGTAATTACCAGCCTTCGGAAGCATAAACTGCCTTTAAAGTCAGCAGAGCAAGCAAAAACTATTAGGAGATTCATCCAACATTTATCTTTTAACTTGTTATCTCTGATACACAAACCCATTCTTATACTGTTTGCATTGCAGTGCATAAAATATTAAAATTAAAAGGCTTAGGGACTTCTGAGGGGAAAAAAGAGAGTAAAACTATTTTAGATTCAGAAGCATTTCATCAATATGTGGTGTATTTGCATACTGGAATCAGAGAGTCCTGATTATGCATGTTTATTGATTTTGGCTTTGTTTTGATTAATGATAAAACTATGATCCGTATTGTAAGGTAGCAGGGCTTGAGGGAGCTCAGTGCAATACAAATGGTTTGTATTTTAAGAAATCCTATTTATGCAAATAAGAGCACATTCACATGCATTTTGCTTGAGCATGGTTGTAACAAAGCTCTCCAAACATTCTCTGTTATACTCTGGATAATTTGGGGAGGCATGTTTAATACAAAAATGCTGCATAACAATTACTTTTTTCTTCATTATGAATGACTCCCATTATATCACCTTGGACAAAAGAACAAGCTTCAATTCCCACTGCGCCTAATTTATTATCACAGCCAAAGATATTGTTTTGTGTCAGAGTGAATGCAATATTTCTAGAAATGGATTGCAAAAATCCTGCTGGGGAAGTTCAAGGGGAGCAGGGAGAAGTGAGGAAGAAAAAACAATCCAGAGCTGGCTGGAAAAGTTTTTGCATTTCTGGAAGAGCAATGTTGGCATGTTTGCCTGCAGTCTGGAAAGCAGGAGAGAGGTTTCCATCAGACAAAGCAGCTGTAGATACTCATTATCAGAGTGCAAAGAAAACGTGAGGACAGACTCCCAATGTGTCATGTCCTAAGGACATCAAGAGTTGTGACAGATTCTATTCCTGTCTTAGTTACCAGCATTTAGACCATACACTGGGCAGTGGACTGAAATGATTCTGAATTTATCCAACCAGACATCTTCACATCAAGATAAATAAAATTATCAGTTGGCCTGTGTTCTGACACATGAATTATCTCACAAATCTCAGCAGGATCTTTGCCTGTATGACAGCTGCCATATTGGCTTCTGATATCTACTTTGGCAGCAAGACCAGCATCTACAGAGTTTGAACATAAGAGCAACCTGAGAATAAGTGAGGGAGTGGAGGTGAGGAAAATCTTCCTCCTTAAGTTAGAATTCCCAAACACTTTTTTTTGGACAACTTGATAGCCCAAAGCTGTGTTGTAGAAGAAGGATATGGAACAAAAGTGTCCACATCTTCAAGCAAGGCTGACCCATCTGCTACGAGACCTTGTGACAACTTCTCTTTAAAGGACAGTGGAGTTTGTTTGCCTTCTGTGGGCTGCTGGGGCTGGGGACAACAGAACAAGAGAACACCAAGAGAACACCAACACACCACCACCCTTCCCACCATCCTCCACCAACTCTGAATATTTGCTTCCACAGCAGTTCACAGCTGCTTCATGCTGCAGGAAATCTGATTGAAGCCCTTCTCCAGGTGCTCCTGTGTATTTGGAGAGAGACCCAGCCAAGCCCAGAGGGGAGAGGAGGGCTCAGCTGAACAGCAAGTAAGGGTCAGGCTGCCATGCCACCATTCCTGCAGCTGAAGGACTGGATTTCTCTTGGAATTTTGGGCTATTAATGTCTTCACTGGTTAATAAACCCTCTTCTACTTCAGGGACCTTGTTAGAGGAAAGACATGAAATGTTCATCTTGCTCTTCCAGCTCCAGCTGCTGGGAATTTTTCTCCAGTTTCCGAAGAAGTGGGCTATTGCCCAGGGAAAGCCTTTGCTTGACGGCGTTGACAGGAATGCAGCATTCCCAGGCTGCAGGGTGGCCTCTGCCTCACAGCTCCACAGGGATCCCCTCTGGGGGCACCGAGGGTCAGGAACAGCAGAGCCAAAAGGAAAGAACGGGGAGATCCCCGCTATATTCTGAACACCACCCTCCCTCGGTGGGGAGCTCCGGGCACAGGAATTCTCTCACAGGGCCCCTCCCAGCTGCTCTGCAAGAAGGGATCAGCTGAGCCACGAGGGCACACACACATTTCTGCCTCCAAAAAAACAAGGTTCACTCGTTTTTCCACTCACTTGAAAAGGCAAATATGGATTGAAATTTCAAATTTTGTAAGGAATTATTTAACCCAGAGGCTAAAGCTGTTTTATATTTAAGCCTGAGTTTAGCTTGAAGCATAAAGAAAACTGTAGCATAAATTAGCACATATTGAAAACTCGA
The DNA here is from genome assembly GCA_013389985.1 of Dryoscopus gambensis. NCBI lineage: Eukaryota > Metazoa > Chordata > Aves > Passeriformes > Malaconotidae > Dryoscopus > Dryoscopus gambensis. The sequence continues at coordinate 880,228 of WEIT01029165.1, forward strand.
TGCTAGAGAAATAAAAAGTTGGTTTAAATCCAAGTAGTAAACGGAAAAACTAATTTTGTGAATTTGCTGGATACTGTCAGTGATTAAATAAGTAACTGTAATCAGATTATAGGCTCTCTGAGACAAAATAAAATAAATGACTATTGAAAAACCTTTGAACTTTGTCAGCATCAAACCCCATGAGATATTTCTATTTATGCTGGAATCAAGTTGTTGCATTTCTCTGACACAACTTGAGAGCTCACTGATATCAGTATAAACGTGATAATTCAACTCCCAACTGAAGCTCTTACACTAATATAACACGTATCAAAATCAAGCTGTTCAACACATCTGCCCTCCTATGGAACCAAACTGCATTGCATGTCACAAAATAGTTTGAAGATTAGATGTTCATTCTCATCTAAATGATAGCACATTTAATTCAGAATGAAAATTAACATTCCACATGCACTGAAAACCTTCACAGCAGTGCTGAAAAGCTGGAAGTGTGGAGTTTAACACCAGGAATAAAGATAGGATTAGGCATTTTTGATGGAAAATATTGTGCTCCTGTATCAACACTCTTCCCCTCCAGTCATCTCTCTTTTTTTTTTTTAAGTCTTTAAACCTGGTGCTTAACTCAGTCCACGAAATATTCTGCAATATGCTGATCATGCTGGTTTTTAATTTCAACTCAACTGAAGAAGCATTGTTAAAAAGAATCACTATGTCCCGGGGGAATCAGGAAATTAAACTTTATTTATTGGGTTTGGCTTTCCCGTAAGGAGACAGAGCCATATAGCATCTGATTGCCCTGTGAGGGGAGGCACAGCTGGAAAAAGAGCCCTGCCAGTGTGCCAGCGGGCCATGGATTAATTGAGCAATAAGACAAGGAGCTGTGTCACTTAGGGTCATTAATGCATGCCTCCAATGCCACTTGAGGCATGAGTGTCTGGTTAGCGTTAGAGGGCCCGAGCCCACGAGAGTTTACATCTGGGCACAGGGCTTGACACTTGTGCTGCTCTGTTTGCATGCGAACATTGCCATTTGTAGGTGTTGGAATACACTGGGCAGTCGAATCACAACCTTCCTTTTTGGGAGTGGAGGGGTGAGAGGGATGGGAGATCTTCATTTTAAATTTATTTTCAGAGCATGGTTTGAGTTACAAAATTTCTCTCATTCCATAGAATGTTGAAAAGGATCACAAAAATACGTACTCATTGCTATTACAGTAGTGCTCTATGGCCACTATTTCTACACATCCTACAGCAAGGAATTCAAAGAAAAGGTAGTCCTAAGATTTTTCTGATCTTCTGAACTGGTTCAGGCCAGGACCTGAAAAACCTGGACCTGGGAAACCACCACCCTCCACCTGGTCTGACAGAGCTGCTGCATTTTGTTTGCAACAGTTAAACCCTGGCAGAGGATTTTCCCTGGTTCAGGGAGCTGGGCACTCACCTGTGAGCAGGCGCTCCCGAATTCCTGAGCTCCAGTCCGTGCAGTCCCAGGGGTCTCCTCCGAGCATTTCTTTGCTTCTCTTTGAATTAAACTTACCTGTTTCAAACTACATCTTTTAAATGTGCACCACAGAAAAAAATCATAATTTGAAATACTTCACTTTCAGGGCAATATAGTTATCAATAACAAGTTTGATCAGGCAAGAGGTAACATGCTTTTCATAAAAGCAGCTGCTTGACCAAATCATAAATCGGTGATTTTACTGGTTCACTCACACCCACTATGGCTAAACATCCAATTTAAGGTCAGTTAGGATTGCTTCCCTGTTGAATGGACTTCCCTTTAATTAGATATTCCGCAGATAATGTTTTAACAGCTTATTATTTTATTACTTTGTTGGGGCGGCAGGAATAAACCAAGAAATTTGGGATGAGGCAGCCCTGTATAGTTCTTTCCCACTCCAGAGTGGAATGGGTCCCTGTCCTTGCCATCTACTGCTCATTAGATAATGTATCAGCAGCAGGGGAGTCTTAAGGAAAAGAATAATAATAAAAGTAATAATAATAGTAATAATAATAGTAGTAGTAGCAGTAATAATAATAATAATAATAATAATAATAATGATGATGATGATGATGATGATGATGTTAGTGTACTATGACTTAAAGATAGAGATGCCTAATCTGAAATTTCAACTTAATTTCAGAAATTTCACTTCCTGCCAACCAGCACGGTCAGTGTTTCAACAAACACATTTCCATTAGACGCAGGCCTGTACCCTTGGTTCAGCACCACCACAGTTACACCAACATTTTCCCCAGTTAGGCAAACATTAAACCAGTATAAGAGCATTTAAAGAAGCTTAATATTATCCACACATGAACTATAGCACTGTAAATAAGTGAGCATCAGCTTTGGGCTCAGACAGAGCTGGGACACAGTTGCCACTGTGTAACTGCGCAGCCCAGGGAAGGAAAAGGACTCACCTCCAGTGCCACACCTGCATCAAGCTACTGCACTCTGACCTTGAGAGTGCAGGCTAAGGAGCAGCATTTCAGCTACATGGAGGGATTAGATTATGAACACAGTGATCACGTTAACAGCAGATCATGCTAACAGCAGTTTGGAAGTCAAACTGCTGCATCCCCCCTGAATTACCAGCTCCACAAGCAGCAGCACTCCCCCTCCCAGTGCTCCCCACAGCCCCAGCTTTAAGGACCTCTTGAAGTCTTTAGACACCAAGTAAACAAAAGACAAAATTTCTGTCTTGCCTCCTATTGTACCAAACCCAGTCTGCTCTCATACAACATCAGGGTCTCTAAGGACTGTAAACAGCATTTTATTGGTCACAACACCTCATAAATGACACAGCTACAAAAGGTGACACCCAGCTTACCAGGGGCATCACGGGCCAAGGGACAGCAGCTTTGAGGGAGACCATGTCCTCACAGCTTGTTATCAGCAAGCAGGGCAGAAAGAAGGAAAAAACCCCCAAACACACTTCAAACAAGTGGACATAACACTGCAGACACAGGCACAAGACTGCTACCCAGTACAGCTCCAGCAGCCACCTGAGAACCAAGCTGGCTGCAGCCAAGGCATGGAAACTTCAGTAGCAAAGTTGCTACTCTTCAGCTCAGCTCTATTAATCACAGAATCACAGAATATCCTGGGCTGGAAGGGTCCCACAGGGATCAACAGCCCAACCCCTGGCCCTACACAGACACCCCAATAATGCCACCCTGTGCATCCCTGGGAGCATTGTCCAAATGCTCCCAGAGCTCTGGCAGCCTTGGGGCCAGCACCATTCCCTGGGGAGCCTGGGCAGCCCTCTGGTTTAACTTTTGTTAGCTGATTTTGTTTGAGTTCTGTGAATTTAAGAGACACACTGAAAACACTTCTAAATTAACACAAAAAAGATTCCCTATGAGTGCTGAATAGGCAGTCCCTATGTGGATGCAGGCTCAGGAGAAAAACAAAGGGCAGCAATACTCCTTGGGAAGGATTCTAGGATGAAGTCTGTTGTTTCTGTAAAGAGGGTGTTTGGGTTTTTTAATAAAACAAGGCACAGAAAAGTCCATCCTTATCAGCACCATTCAGAACACAGGCTGATTTAACCCACACTATGCTCATTCTGCTGAGCCTACCTACATCCATCTGATCCCAATGAACTCCCAGCCAGGAGCACTTTCCTGCACTGAAAAATTTTAGGGGAGTTGCCAGCCTTACTTTTGTCTCTTCCATTCCCCAAGAAGCAAAAAAAAAATCCATGTTCAAAAAAGTTTTAACTCAATCTGACCTTCTTCTCAGAGACATTATCATCACAAGGTTAAACAAATGGATTGTTTCTAGCCAAAGTACATAAATTTATCTGGGGAATTCATTACTCTTTTCCAAATTCAGTGATTGTGTCTCCTGTTATTTACCCAAGAAACACTGGCAGAGCATGAGATTTGTGGGAATCACCTGTTTTAGTCAACCCAGCACTCTGTATTTCAGTTTATAAGGGTTTCATGATCTCTTCAGTTTCTCCTCTGGAATCTGCATTACAATATAGTTGGAAATATGTATGAATCCACAGGCACTTTTTTCTTTTTTTAATCCACATTTTAACCAAAATGGGAAGAAAAAAAAGAAGAAGAAGAAGAGGTGGAAAAAAAGAAATCTGGAATGGTTTTTTTGGTGTTTTAAGGCATAACAAGCTACAGCAATTTATTTCACCACATCCAGTTGTAATGCTAAACCACAGATAAACATTACTAATGGAACAAGAATGTGTTCCTTCCTTCTGATGGAGGTCCAGGATTGCCCTTTGGAGTTTGCCAAACAGCATGGGGCACTTCATTCACCATGTGATTGGCACACACTTCAGTTCTGAATCAGTTTGGGGATGAAACTGTTGGCTAAAGCTCTGGAAATTCTGACTCTGGAGCTGTCAGGCAGGCTGTCTTTATTTTGAGAAAAAGCAATTCTTTTTAATAGCACTATGTTACTTGGCTTTTTGTTTGGTTTTACATTGTTCATTGATGTTTTGGATTTTGATGTATTGTGCGGCACCCCCAGAACTCTAACAGGGGCAACTTCATTAAAAAAATGAGTTTATTATTTCAACATGTGCTAATAAAATCGCTACACGTTTGGGCAGTCTAATCCCATCTATTTTGATGGCACACAAAAGGCCATCAGCCACTGCATGCTGATTCCAAAAGAAGTATCTGTTCACTGAAAGGCAGAAATGTCATTCCTTAACTGAGCTCATGTTCAAGGCAGCACTTACAATGCAAGGAATTCTAAGGGTCAAGGGTTTATTTTTCCATTTATCTTGTAAATAAAGGAAATTATCTCATAAACTTATGATTGATTTTTCTTTTAGTCAACATTATTTTGCATAGCAACAAGCTTATTTGTAGGATATTTTAAGATACACAGTTTGGCTTATTATTTTATTGATATAAGTGGAAATTATCCAGAAGAGGAAAACACATCATCTGGAGGTCTGACTCTACTGCCTGCCACATCCTAACGTCAGTGAATATTCTGGGAGCAAAGTGCTTGGGAGGATTGAGTTTGAATTATCTTCCTTGGGGACATGTAACTATAAAATCATGAATTATTTTAAGATTCAGTCCACCCCAAAGTCAAATCTCCACGCAACAGTTCAGCTCAAGCTTTTTTCCCCCTTACAGCCATGAGTGAGTGCACAAATGTTGTTCACAACGCTCTTCCTTGTTTCATTTCTACAACTGCTGTGCTATAACCAAACGGGACACTTACTTGGCACAGCACTCTAATGCACAGCTTCTTTTTTTATCTACTTTCTCTAATGGTTGGTCACCTGCCTTCTCAGCCATGAAACCTTTCAGAAATGTTTCTCTCTTACCTGAACACACACAGGTTTGGCTCTCTGCTGTGGTAATCCCTCGAGGATCCAGTTCCATTATGCTGCTGTGTCAATACAGGCGCTGTCAGCTGCCTGAGGTACAGCCCTGCCACTGATTCAGAGGCTGAAGGAGCTTTGGTATCAAGATGGGGGTCAACCAGTATCATATAACACAAGCACAATCCCTATCTCTGTTCTCCCAATAGAGGTATGTCTAAAAATATGCACAATCTTTCTTTTCCTTATAATGCTCCTCTTCTTTAACGTTATTATAGCAACATATGTTTTCAGAGTAATGTAAGGTTGTTGATCGCAATGAACTCTCAGCCATACTGCCACGTGCACTTCACACAAATGTTTATTCCTTCGCCATTGGTTCGAGTAGTGAACAGTTCAGGTTTGCTAGGTCAGAGCTCCAGAGGGGTGTGGCTAATTAAGATGGCTTGTGTGGCTAATTAAGATGGCTTGTATGGCTGCACGGCTTTCTCGTGCTCGAGAGCGGGTTTGTCACTGCACTGCTTTTGGGTGTGGTGTTTCGGGTAGCGCCTACAGCACCGGCCCTCGTTGGTACTGGCGGTCGCGTCCGCCACAAACGAGGTCTGGTAAACGGTCAGGAAGCCGTCGCTGTTGCTCTGGTCTGGCGCACGAGCCCACTCGAAGAAGTTATGGGAGGCCTGTTTCTGTTTCTCTGGATCCAACTTCCTCAAGCCCATGCCCTAGGAAAAAAAAAAAAAGGAAAGAAAAATTCATGCAAACATATGACTTCAAGTCACAGCTTCGCAGATGAATCTTGTAACAGTCACTACCCCACTGGGAAGTGAACGAAGCTGTTACCACAGTGATTTCAAGAACTCATAGTTAATCTTCAGCAAGTTAAAAATAATATTGTCAGACTTGCCTGTATGAACATTTTTGGTTGCATATATAATGGGAAATCTGCTGACCTTCCACCTCTCAATGCTAATAAACCACTTTTACTTTGCATTTCTGCAGCACACCATCTACTCAAGGCTATTTAGCTACACTCAGCTAAATTAATCTTCAGAGGCACCCAAAGAAATAGGTTAATAATTCTAGGTTTGGACTGCAATAAAGAAACTGAGACAGACCATGAAATCTGAATCTTCAATGCTATCCCTTGTGTGTCCAAACACAGAGAGACAGAGCCTGATTTTCACACTCCACAGCTTGCAGGAAATTTATTTGGAATTATGGTTGATCAGTATCTCTAAAACTATGAGACACTGCACAAAGTGCACAGAAACGGAGGTTACTCAGTGAATAATGAATTCCAAAAAGTCTAGGCCTGGCAGAGCCCAAAGTCAGACAAACTCCCTGTATCACAATTCACTGCTTCCTCCTTTACTCATTATCCTGAGAACTGCGCTATTTCTTTTGCTGCCTGGAATGATATCAACAATCTAAGGGAAGTGGAAGAACATGAAACTGTTGCCCATACAGAAAAGCTCAAAATAATTTAAATTCTAGTCAAAGTTGTTGCTTCTGCAGCATACATTCAAACGGGTGTATTGTAAAGAGATGTGGATTGGGAAAGAATGTGATATTGAGATATATTGTGGTCCTTTGGTTAAATTTGTGATAAAGATGAGTCTGAACAAAATATTTGGGACTGTGAGTTACAAGTGGCTGAGATCTCTACAAAAATTCATTGCAAGGCCAATCACTTTTAGCAGACTAAAAGGGCATATAACTGGGTACAAACCAAAACAGAACAAAATGCCTGCCAGAGACCCAAATCATGGCTTTTTTCTTCCCCTTGAACTGTGCCATTCTCAGTGACTGTGTGAGCTGCTGCACACCCCTGATAGTCCCAGAAAAGTCCCACCCCTATACTAATAAAAAGTGTATTTTTATTTGCTATTTATATTTTTGTCTTCTCACAAATTTTAGCATTTTTTCCCCCTTTTTGCAGGGGACAGAAAAGATGCTGTATTTAATCTCTGGCAGACCAACAGATCTGAAGTTGCTTGATTTGCCTCAGTACTGGGTACTTACCAAGTCAAAATACTCTGCTGCATTGCATATGTCGTGTCTGTTGTCATGAGAAGAGAATGGGAAATTGTTGTTTCCTGCTTTCTGAAAGAAAAGAAATTATAGCAAAAAAATATGAATTTTCATATACCCTGTTTGGAGTCTATTAGTCTTAGTTCTTATATTCTGAAATTACAGCTGCCTTTGTTCTAGCACAGAACACATATTCCTATGTTGAATATTCAGCTGCACATGATTTTCTAGGGGTAATGTGGACTTTGTATTTTTTTTAATAAAATCATCAGGAGGATTTCCTGAATATATACATGATTAATATAAAAGTGTGAATTTTCAAATAAGAAATGATACATTCTGTCTGCAAAGCAGCAAAATGCTGGCTATATGTCAGGATTGCCTTGCTTGATTTAGTAGTAGGCCTAAAGCTAATTAAAATAAACTACGAAAGGGACCTCAAAACTGAATTAGTGTGTGATTTATGAACTGAATGTCATGGACACTGCTTGTTGCAGGGGAAGTGGAGGAGGTATTAATTGTTTAACTAATTTGTAATCTCATTCTTTAACATGATGTTCATCCAGTCTCTAAATGAAACCAGAGTTTCAGAAGAAAAAAAGGACAACAAAAAAACTCTTTTAGAAATAATGAACATATTTGACTTTTTAAATGTTTGCTATATATCACTGCAATATTCCAGTTATGATATTGGAATCAAAAGAGCCAAATGGAACCAAACAAAAGAGCAAATTTTAATGTAAGAGAGTCTAAAAGAGGTGTTTCAAGAGTAGGGCAATCTGAATCAGTTCTAAAGATAAATGTAACTGGAGGCCTGATCCAGCAAGAAGATTCACCAGACACAAAATCTGCCTGCATGGGGTCAGCTGCATGGTCAGATCTCAGGATATTTGGTTTACTAGGCAGATTCTCTACCTTTTTTTAGGTATGTTCACATGTTCACTTGCCTCATACAGATTCAACCAGACTGTAGTTCCATGGAAAAGTAAATTCAACAGATAAATTCTCATACATGTGTTTAAAAATAAGCACCTTCTGAGTGTATAAAATTTCGTACTAAAATATCCTACTGCAACTAAATGTCAATCTCAACATTTCAGGAATAGCCTTTATTACCAGTGCCTAAACAAACTTCCTCAGATTGTCCCATTTTAGCCTTTAGTGCATCTTCATTTTCTCACCACTGATCTCAGATGAATTCTCAATTTATGACAGAGAAGAATTTCTCTAATTCTATTTAAAAGTGGAGGGCTGGTAAAGACAAGACATGAAACACCAGCTGAACAGTCACAGTGGTGTTGATAAAAGGTCCCTCTACCCTGGTTCTCCTTTTCAGGCAGTGGCTAAGGCCAGATGTTCCACAGAAAGGTAGCTGTAATATTAACACAGCGTATACTCATGTTACAGTAAAATCTCCTTTTCAGTAGCCCCCAGCTTCCCTTTTAAATATTCCTTCCAAGTCCATTTCTGCCCTTCATTATAGCAAAACCTGTGAAATGAACCCACTGTAATTGCTGTGCTTATAGAAAATGAAAACAGAAAATGATCTGTGCACAAAGTGGGTGGGTAAAGCAAAGCTCAGTGTGATGATAAAATAAGGACAAGAAACCATGCTTACAACACTGCAACATTTTAAATACTTGTGGTTTTAAAAAATACTGTATTGCCTTCCATCCTAAAATTTTTCACAAATCTCATTTTTAAGCAAGCCTTAAAAACGCTTCAAATGAGAAGCTGCTAACTTTTTAATGATCAAAAGAGTAACCCTTTGTGTGAATATACTGAATTTCCAGCGGATCAAATGTCCATTAAACCTCCTTCCAGGGCTTTACACACAGGCTGTGGGCCGAGATTGATCACAACGTATTCGGTGCCTCAATAATAAAAGGGAAAATCAGCAATAATACAGCAGGACTTTGAGCAACCAAAATGGTAAGTGGAAACAGGGAAATATGTTTCTTCCGCAGCACACGCAGCAATCACTCCATCCCCTGAGGCACAAAGTCTGCCAGCGCGCTGTGACTGCTCCGCCGGCGACCCTGAGTGCTGTTCTTACTTACAACTTAGCGAGTGACAAATCGCGAAAGCTCCGACAATCGGCAGTGTTGCCACAGGAGCTCACTCACCTGCTCCCGAGCTTTGTATTCCAGCGGCATTCGAAATTCCGTTCCCAGAGCGGCTGCCGAGTTCAGGACGTGTCTAAGTGAAGCGCTTGTTGTTGATTCCAGCTCGCCCCGGCCATCACCAGCGTGAGCAAACTAGAAAATAATGAAGATTATGACCCTTTAAAATAAAAGCCAACTAAAACAAACAAACAAACAAACAAACACAAACAAACAAAAATCCCCACAAATAAGTCTGATCAGAAATGTGGGCAAAATGGTATTTTCCCATTTATTTGTTATTACCTGGGCTGCAGCAGCACCTAGTGGTGTCTGGAAAAATGAGGAGCCTCCCATACTCACAACACAAACCCTACCATAAAGACCTTTGAATGTAGATAAAATAACCAGAGAAAAATTTTAGGAACCTTCAAGACAAGAATGTCCAGGAACTTTCTGGAAACTGTTTATGCAGCAATAGCCACCGAGGAAAACAACGACCTTTTTCCCACCTCCCCATGCTACTCCTACTGTTGTACAGGTTTGAAAACAATGTACAATGTACATTTGAACTCAATGTACAAAAATTTTCGGGAACAGCTTAACCAAACATCAGGCCAAAGAGTTCAGAGAGTGAGGAACAGCCTGTGCCACGAGTGTCACAGTGCCCTGGGATGCCAAGACATCCCAGCCCAGCGTTTCCGATGGGATCACAGCGTTCTCCTGGAGGCCAGAACCGAGGCAAACCTTGGCTGGAGTCCTCCAGAAGACAAGGAAAATCAGCCAGGGCTAACTATCAAATAAGAGACCTCCAGCATTGCTGGAAAACTGGGAAAAAAAAATCCAGTCAGGATTAGTTGGCAAGCCAGAACTTTTGCACACTTCCTCTGAATACCTGGGACACCCTTCCCTTATAAAGCTCAGGAATGGGAAGACTCATTTCTGGTTTAAGGCCAAAGTCGCCCTTAGCATGGTGCTTTTTTGAGGGTTTAAGGATAAGGAAGGCCTGTGGGGGACACGGGGGCTCGTGCCTGGCCCTTACCCAGTCGCCAGGGCGCCGCTCGCCAGGCTGCCCACACCCGTCCTCAGCCATGGCTCGGTGTCACTGCCACCCCCGGACGCTCTGCCACGGCCCCCTTGGTGACCTGCGCACACAGCCGGCGGGTGTGGAATCCTGCTCTGTGACCTCAGAGCCTCCCTGGTGCTTCAGTGAGATCCACACAACAAAAAGCAACGCTGGGCAACGCCGCTCTTGCCCATGTGCTGCAGGGCAGGGGGAAATAACAGCTTGTAAAAGTATTGATATTAAAAACGAATCAGTGCTGCACAATCACTTGAGTGATGCTTTACAGCCTGAAGAGGAATGCATGGGGAGAGCTGCTTTTGAGGGAAACCCCAAGGACGTTAGGGACAGAATTTTTAAGAAGTAACTTCCTGCTCTTCTGAAAATGGCTTTAAACGTATGCAGCATCTTAACTGAACACACAACCAATATTTACAGAAAACCTGACTGCGTCTTAATGGGTTTCTTTGCTTTTGAGTTTGAGTGCTGACTTGGAAACAGCCCAACTATTTAACTGTCAGCACACTTGGCCTGTGTAGCACAAGCCAAGACTTTGCCTCCTTGGCCTGGACACACTGTAAAGTAGATGACACTTGTGTCCTTTTTGGCTTCAAACTGACAGAGAACAGTTTAGATTAGGTATTACAAAGAAACTGTTCCCTATGAGGGTGCTGAGGCCCTGGCACAGGGTGCCCAGAGCAGCTGTGGCTGCCCCTGGATCCCTGGCAGTGCCCAAGGCCAGGCTGGACGGGGCTGGGAGCAGCCTGGGACAGTGGAAGGTGTCCCTGCCCATGGCAGGGGTGGCACTGGATGAGTTTTAAGGTCCTCTCCAGCCCAAAACATTCTGTGGTTCCATGAGCTCTCTCTCTCTCTATATATATATGAGTGTGTGTGTGTGTGTGTGTGTGTGTGTGTATAAAAAGATCTATGGGGTTATAAATAGATGTAGATGTAATTTAAGAGGCAGTCAGCATTTGTGCTCCCTGACCACTCATGAATTGTACTGCCTCCTGTGGTTTAGAGAACGAGGAATACCATCTACAAGGAAAATAACAGATACTAAAAATCCCATGGGCACTATTGAGGCATTACTTGCTTGCTGAGGCCATCACAGCTTAGCTTTTGTCGAACTCAATGTACAGGCAGAGGGCAGGACACTGCAATTTTCAATCCTCTCCCATGCTGAGGTACCCCATCAAGTTTTCGCTTGTTTCATTAAGGTCGCAGTGTTCAGGCAAGCCAAACCAGCCTGGAGAAAAGGAGGCTCGGGGGGAAACTTCTGGCTCAGCTGTGAGCGGCCTCAAGCTGTGCCAGGGGAGGTCTAGATTGGGTAGAAGGGAAAATTTATTCATGGGAAGGGTGGTCAAGAGTTGGAAGGGGCTGCCCAGGAAGGTGGTAGAGTCCCCGTCCCTGGAGGTGTTTAAGGAACGATTGGACGTGACAGTCCGTGCTTTGGTGTAATTGCCAAGGCGGAAATCGGTCAAAGGTTCTCCTCACCGATCTTCGATCTTTTTCCAACCGCAACCACTCCGTCATCCCGCTGAGAGCGCCACACCCACCCCTCCCTCACGGAGCCGCCACCACCGCCCCCTTCCCGCCCCTCACGGCGCCGCCCTCAGAGCCCGCCCGCNTGCCCCGCTCCGGGGAGACGCCGAGGAGCCCAAGCAGGTGAGCGGCGCTGAGGGGGGCCGTGGTAGGTGAGGTAGCGGGGCTGGAGGGGGGTCGAGCCGTGGTTACAGACACAGCCCCCAGTGGTGTTTTAATTGAAGCGGTGTTTTTGATCCTCTTTCCAGTTTGTCAGGGCCGGAGTGCGGTAGGGAACATGCTAATTATGATTAAGCGTTAATTGCGAGCAGTGTTGCTGTTGTTATGCTTAAGTGCATCGCATTTACGTAAGTGGTGTCCTGTGGAGCTGTTTTTCCCTCGACATGTGTTAGTTCAAAGCTCCTCGCACACGGGTGGCAGCTGCGTGTTTTGCTGTGTTTGAAAAGAAATAGGCAGCCCTAGCTTATTTATTTATTACAATTTGTTAAGGCAGAAGCGTGTTAAGCTTTAACGTTGGTGTTAATAAACGCCTACTTTTCACAAACTTCAGTGCGAGTCATGTGTTCGTTTTGGCCTTTCTGAGTGATTTTGTGTTGTGTGGGTGAAGTCCCTTGGTGGCACTTGGTTCTCGTACCTCAGTGTGCGCAGGGAGGCAGGAGGATCCCTGTCACCTGGCTTGGATCAGCCGCGGTGTGGCCGCAGGAGCAGGGCAGTGCTTGTCCCCCTGTGCCGGACCCTGCTGAGGTCCAGCCTCAAATTCTGGGCTTGGTTCTGGGGCTGTTATGTCAAGAAGGACATGGAGGGGCTGGAGCGTGTCCAGGGCAGGGAACGGAACTGGGGAAGGTGCTGGAGAATTCCTGAGAGAGCTGGGAAAGGGGCTCAGCCTGGAGCAAAGGAGGCTCAGGGGGGCCCTTGTGGCTCTGCACAAGTCCCTGACAGGAGGGGGCAGCCGGGGGGGTCGGGCTCTGCTCGCAGGGAACAGGGACAGGAGGAGAGGGAACGGCCTCAGGCTGGGCCAGGGGAGGCTCGGGTTGGACATCAGCAAGGATTCCTACATGGAAATGGTTGTCAAGCATTGGAACACACAGTCGAGGGCAGTGGTGGAGTCCCTGTCCCTGGAAGTGTCCAGGGAAGGACTTGAGGTGTTGCTCAGTGCTCTGGTCTGGGTGACAGTGTGGTGATCCATCACAGGTTGGACTTGATAATCTTGGAGGTCTTTCCCAACCTAAATGATTCTGTGATAACTCCTAAAGTGGAGTTCATGCTTGACACAAGTTGGAACTGGGATAACTGAAAAACTAACTGTGCTGGGGAAAGAGATAAGCAAATACAGGGCTGGATTTTGCTCGCTTACCATTAAAAATAACCTACCACAGAGCAAGCCTGATGGTTTTAATTGCCAACACTTTATAAATAGAAGGCTGATTTCTCTCTGGAAACCAGGGGTCCGTGTTGTTCCTCGGAGGCAACGAGGTGAAGAGCAGTGCTGTGGTGAAATACTCCTCAGCCCCTCCACAAGCAGCCTTTGCCCGTCTGCAGGAGAAAACAGACCTGAAGCTGCCTCCTGCCAACTGGTTACGGGAAAGCGCCAAGCTGGGACCAGCAGGGACAACCATTCTGGGCAACAGCAAAAAAAGTAAACCCTTCTCAAGGTAAATAACAGCAGCCCCTATTTTTTTTTTCCAGGCTTTTAAGAATAATTCTGCTTGTGAACTTGGATCCTGTGTCATTTAAAGTGGAAAGTATGGGTTTTACCATAGCAACTATATCTTGCTTTGTCTTAACCATTCTCCCTCTGCTTTTTCATCTTAAGTTCTTGCCTCTATGCTCTGATCTTGTCTCCTTTGTAAATGATTAATGATGTTGATTATTACTTCGTTCACGTGCATGTGGATGCCTGGCCTCAGACAGTCAAACTGACTTTTTGTTCTTCCCTGGCTGGCCCAAATCAAACTGGACTGGTTCAGCCAGCCCTTCTGCCTTTGATATCAGGTGAAAATGGAGCACGTGGTTCCCCTTGGAAGCCAATTTATAGCTCTTCTGGATCTTCAGAAACCGGACCTGACTAATGGCAAATGAAATTTTGTATTTATATCACGATTTCATATTTATATCGCACTATAGATGAAATTAGGGGCACAGCCAAAAAGCAATGTTACCTTTCAGTGTGGATGTTGGCTAAATTGTTGAATGAGTTGAGTTCAGAGTGTTCATAAACAAGAGGCTCAAATCCTGTGCTGAACAAGCAAATTCACACCAAATCAGCCAGTCAGTGAAACTGAACAGTTTGTGTTTCCTTCCTCATCATCTCTTTTAGAAGCTGTACTTTTTGGAGCAGAGTAACATACCTTTCAGGGCTTTATGAATTTTTCATGTTTATTTTAGATACTGTGTTAGTCAAATAGAGGCTGGCAGTTTAATCTCTTTCTCTAGTGTCAGTATTAAAAAGCTGATAACCAAAGTATAATAACTTGCACATCATTTATGTTTTGGATTATAGTAGTATCTGGATTTGTTTTGAAGAATGACTTATACTTTGAAATATTCTAAGTTAAGTACCATGTCATTTCCTTAATGAGGGTGGAGGAAGAGACAATGTGTCTGTTACAACATGTAGGGCAGTTTTGGAAAACGTGAATAAGAGGTAAAATGAAATTACAGCTACTAAAATTAAAGTCTTTAACATGCTTAAGGCATTAAAGAGAAACTCTTTGAGGAACTCTTCTTATTTTCAGTGTTAAAAAGGATGCTTCATTTTCTCTGATTTTTTTCTTGATTTCAACAAAATTTTAAGTGTTTTAAATGTCCTGAAGTTAGATCTAGGTGCTTTCAAAGGTATATTTGAAAAACTTGCAGAATATGAAGATGAAATTACTTTGTTAATTTTAGGTCTCGTTACACTTGGTGATGTTTAGCTGGGTTATTTTTTTTTTATGAAACCTTTCAAAGATTCAATAGATATAAAAGCTGAGTCTGTAATCTCATACTGGAACTGTCTTAACTTGTAATATTTTTTTAAATAGCTTTGGCATGGCCTATGACTTCATTGACTCAGTTGGAAATGATGTGGATGTCGTGTCTGATTCAGAGGTATGGACACATCTTAAATTCTCTCATTCAAATTGCTACATACATAAACTTTTATTTCAAGGTACTGTCATGGCTTCTGGCATCTTTATATCCTTTGGGGAAAGAGAAAGCTCCATTAATGAATCACAGATCACCAAGTAAGGGAGTTGTGATCACTGAATAAGAAATGAAGAGAAAAATCATGTTTCCTCTGGAGTTCTATAAATAATCTTCAGCTAAAATATGCAGTTTAGTGAATGCAGCACATCAGTCTTGCAAGGTTGTTGTCTTGTGTGATTGAAATCAGTTATTTTAATGTAGACTGTTATTCTCAAGATGGTTTTTTTCCTGTTTCTATCTAAAAGAGAGAGCTCCCCTCCAACTTCTTCTTTCCTTTGATTTTTGTCAGCTCTTTTGGTGCTGGTAATATCTGTAGAATTCAGATGAGGCTACTCAGGAGAGGAAACAGACATACTCATGTACTGTGTTAATATTTGTCAGATTTTATTCAGACTTAGATCTCTGTCTGGAGTGCTCTGGACACTGACAAAGAATTGGTATTCCTGCTGTGAAAACAAAGGTTTAATATCCGAACCATCCACTTGCATATTTTTGTCATTATTGTTGGTGCCTGGTGGTGATGATCCAGTCAGACAAGGTGTTTAAGCCATGTGTGTGCTTTCTGCTCATGCCTTGGTCTCTTTTTCACTGTCCCTCATCTTCTCTGCCCTCAACAAATGCATTTTCTTGTGGAATGGTCTTAAAATCCCTGGCACTGTCAGGTTTTATTTGACCACGTGTGCTGGTTTGGGCTGGAGTAGAGTTAATTTTCTTCCCAGTGGCTGATATGGGACTGTTTTGGGTTTGTCCTGAGTGCAGGTTGATAATAAGAGGTGTTTTTGTTGTTGCTGAGCTTGACTTATGCAGAGCCAAGGCCCTTCCTGCCATCCTTCCTTCATCCAGCCATGCTGGCAAGGGGGTGGGAGTGCATGAAAAACTGGGAAGAGACACAGCCAGGACAGGTGGGGCCTTCGTTTCCCAAGAATTGTCTCTCAAAGCAGCATAATTATATTGAATATTCTCTCTTTTCGCTTTTCTTCTGCAAGAACATAAAGAAACTCCTGAAGATCCCTTACAGCAAGTCCCACGTGAGCATGGCAGTGCACAGGATTGGGAGGACGCTCCTGCTGGATGAGCTGGATATCCAGGAGCTCTTCATGAGATCCTCTCAGGTGAGCCACTTGGTTCTTCATAAGTGTTACACGTAGCCAATATGCATCATTTCAGGAATAGAGTAGCCAGCAAGAAAATGCCTGAGAATCATATGGGTACCAAAGATGCTCTGTTCTGCAGCACTTTATCCACAAACTACATCTGGTGTCCTGTGTTTATGGTATTACGGGGTTAATATTCTGTGTCTTACTTTTGTGTAATTACTTCAGTATTGCTACACCATTTGATTCATTTTATTATCAATATGTGTTTCTTACTATGTAGCCTCTTATATATCTGATTTTCTAATGAAGTCCAGTTTTCAGTAAGAACGTAACTTTCCTAGAAGCTGTATTTTCAATAAATGCCCAATCCAGGACTTCAGCTCTGAGGTTGTTTTCTGGGTTTCTTCTTGTGGATGAGTATTTGTAAGTTTATAAGGCATGTAGTTTACTTTGCAGATGCTTCTTGATATTAATTTCACATTTCCTTTGTTGCCTAGACAGGGGACTGGACATGGCTGAAGGAGTTTTATCAAAGGCTGATTGATCAGAAGTGGCAAAGAAAAAAGAAGAGTAAAGAACATTGGTACCAGAAGGCAATACTTTCTAAATTTTTGTATTACAGGTAACCTTTTGTCTGCATGAAACTTGAATTCTGCACCACTTACTTCTGCCTGGTTTTCGGTCTTGAAGTAAATGTTAAAATTCCATTATAGTCTCTTATTTACTGCTTGCTCCTTATGCAGAGGGAATTGAGGGATGAGGTCAGGAAATAACACGAAATGTTTTCACAGAAATTGAAGTATTTTACTTTAAAATTGAAATACCAAAGAATATAATAAACAGCATGACTTAATTAACTGCATATCAGCCAACTCATTTGTTGGCAAGCGTGCATCAAACATAACAACTCTAAAAATGGATCTGTTTGCATCTTGTCAGCTGAACTTGTAAATGTTTCCTTGTCAGCATAAATGGAGATGGAGCTGCTCAGCCTGTTCCTTCCACTTCCAAGCAGCACCAGGAGGGTCCTGTTGCAGGTGAGGGTGATGAAGCAGGAAGGGCCTCCTGGCCAGCTCCTTTTGAAATGCCTTCCTCGCTCTCTGAAGACCCGGGTGCCTCTAACCAGGTTGGTGTGGAGAATGTTTTATGCGGCACCGCAGTGCTTGTAGAGACACAGATGCTGAAAGGCTCTGAGGTGCTGCTGCAGCTCCCTTTGCTGGAGGAGCTGAGCTAAGGCACGAGGAGAACTTGGCAGGAGGTGCAGTCCTGGCTTTTGCCAGTGGTTCAGAGCTGCAAATTTCAGGTGTTTGTTCTGTCACTGTAATGTTAAATTGCTATTTATCCCAGCATCTTTGAGAAACAAAGCCTGTGGCTAAGAGTAGTCATCATTGCATTTACCTAAAAGTAGGAAAATCCTGATATTCAAAGATGTGTTTGGAAGCGTAAGGTTCTGGTGTTTCTTTTTACATCTGCCATTAAAATCCATCTTTTGGTGGCCCTGAATTTATTAGGTGAAGAGGAAAATTAAAATTCTGAAAAGGGAATGCAGTTAAGCAATACTTAAAAATACTTGCTGTGAGATTACACAAGTGAAAGGGGAGATGTTTACAGCAATTATGCCACAAACTATGATTAGTATCAGGCTCTAATTCAGGGTTTGTATTGTGGCTAAACTTACTTATGAAAACTGTTAATTCCTGTGGCTTTTGTGAGTAATATAAAACAGGAATTGATTAAATTTTGGAGACTTTAAAGATCTGTTGTCTTCAATCTGCAGTAATGTAATAATGATGCTACAGTTGTGCTTGCACAGTATTACAAACTGATCTGCCAAATTTAGGGAGTTTCTAACTTACATTATCCATAAAATTGTAACTGCATGTGTTGTGTGGAGAAACAGTTCAGTGCTTGGAAGCTTTTAGAAAAAGAACTCTTTCTCTTTTCTACCCGCTTGAGGAGCTATTGCCCAATCCAGCAGACTGTTTATCACAAAGAAGCTGTTGTGTATTTGTACAGTGCCATTTTCTTCAGTTTATAAATAAACCAGCAGGAGAGAGGTTTTGCTTCTGGATACTGATAATCTGGTGTTGACCCTGGGTTAATAAGGAGCTCCTATAAATACTTTCTGGTTTCTTCCCAGAGCCTCTGAGAACATTACAAAGTACAACATTTGGGCACTAACTGTAAAAAGGAAGCATTCCAGTTACTGACTAGAGGCTTTTTGTAGTTTAATGCATATTTATTAAAAGATGTTGGAGATAAAGATTTTTCCCTTACATGCTTTTGTTGTTCATATCTTTTTTAATGGCCTGACTTGACCTCAGCAGCAGAATCACTCCTTATCCTTGTGCTTTCCACAGGGAAATGTGCCTCTTGAACCCTCATATCTAGTGGGGCACGTGGCCTCAGCGCCCAAAGAACAAAACCTGACTCCTTTGTTCAATGACGGGGAGAACAGTCAGGTATGCTTTATGTGAGAGCTGAACCCCCAGGTTAAACCAACACCTGCAGACTGGGCCCAAACTGGAACCAAGGACAAACCTCAGTCCCCTGTAGAAGTAGCTTTTGTGGCATCTGCGATTTTAAGTTCCCGTGAGCGCGCAGCCGGGTTCGTCACGTGCTGGCTTTTATTTGCTGCTTTGGCTTCTTGCTGTCTCATAATTCCACAGAATGTCATGGAGAACAAGTGTTACACCCCTGATTTACAGGCCAATTCTGTTTTTCTCCTAATGAAGGGACTTAAAAATGACTTTGTTCGTAACATCTTGTGGACCTTCGAAGATATCCACATGTTGGTGGGATCAAATATGCCAATATTTGGAGGTGGGAGATACCCTGCTGTGAGCCTGCGTCTCAGGTGAGCTTGGAAGTTCATGAGATACTGTTTATAGCAGCCGTGACTGATTTGTTCCTCTGCTTCCTAGTTAGCTATCTGCATTTTTTGCTGTTTTTATAAAGGAGGGCAGTAATATTTCTCCTCATGGGATTCTGAATTTCAGTAACTCCTTGTTGGGCATAAGCACTTAAAATGTTATTGAGCAGTAGGACAGAACTATTCCAGTCCCAATTTGATGTTAATCCCTTCATTACCAGTCTTCCTGTTCCTGCCTCTACATAGGCAAAGAATGAGCAAAAACGTGAAGCTCACTTGGTGTATTTGTCATCTTTTTAAGACACAGCTAGGAATTAACAGTACCTTACTCTGCAATGAATTTTGCAAGGTCTGGGAGAAGGCATGTGCTATATTTAGTTGCAGCTAAAAGTGCTATTCCTTTAGAACTTCTGAAGTCCTTATTATCTTGGTAATGGTGACATCAAAAGCCTGTGAAATGTGGGCAAAAATTCCAACCTGCCAATGGAATGTGAGCATATTCATTGGAGGGAGCAGCACATCTGTTTGGCTGTAACTCATAAGAATTCACAAAAAATGGTTTAGTATTCATCCACTCTCAGGTGACTTAAACCTAAATCCCATTAGTAAACATCCCTAATGTTTCCTGAAGGGTAAATAAAGATGTAACTAACAGTAGAAATATTTTGTTTTAGGGATAACAACAAGCCAATAAATGTGCTAACAGGAATTGACTATTGGTTGGACAACTTAATATGCAACGTACCAGAGCTTGTGATGTGCTTTCATGTCAATGGAATTGTTCAGGTAAGTCTGGCTCTTTGCATTATGCCTTAAAATAACAATTCATTCTTCACCTTCTAAAATTGTCTCAGTTAGAACAGATCCTTCATACTGTTCTGAGAAAAGATGACAAAAATCCTGTTTTGCAGAATGAGAAGCATCTTAGACAGCTTGCAGCAGTCATCTAAAAATAGTGTGTTCTTTCTTCCCCTCCCTTCCATGCGTGCAAGATTCCTTCTTCCCCTGATGTTTGAGTGAAGGCAAAAATAAAGAATGCAACAGCAGAAATCTGTTTCTTACATCTTGAAAACTGCAGTGTTCCCTTGCTGAGACAGATGCAAGCTTTTGAATGTTTGTTTATGCTGTTTTACTGGAGACAGTCTGTGCTTCTGTTCTGCCTGGTGGCCTGGAGTTGTTTCCTAGGCTCACTAGGTTTCATTGAAGTAATAGATGTTGTACCTTCTCCCCATTTTTTTTCCTCATCTTTTGTTCTCCATTCACAGTGTTTGTGACAGAAATGGATCCTTAAAGCTTTGATTGAGTAGTGTAGTCAAGATGTGCTTGCATAAAATAAATCATAGAAATTAACTCAATTTATCATCATAGCAGCCTTTGTTTCTTTTAGCTGTTGATAGAGACACTGATATATTAATTTTGGGGGTGTAGATGTCAAAAACCCCTCCTAATCTCAAGGTTTAACTTCTGTTCTTTGCAGAAATATGAAATGATCAAGACTGAAGATATTCCCAATTTGGAAAACTCTAATTTTTCTACGAAAGTGATAAAAGATATTGCTCAAAATATCTTATCTTTTCTGAAATCAAATTGCACCAAAGAAGGACATACCTATTGGTTGTTTAAAGGTAAGAAGGTTCAGATGAATTTGAAAAGATTGATGGTAACGTGATGCTGATTAATGAAAGATTTGCTTTTTCAGCAAGTGGGAGTGATATAGTAAAGCTGTATGACCTCACCACGCTCTGTGAAGAGACTGAAGACAAATACCAAAACCCTTTTACAATGCCAGTGGCAATTCTGCTGTACAAGTGAGTTTTTATCATTTCTGTTGCAGTACTTCATTCTTGGTGCAGTTCTATCCAGAACACAGAGTAAAATTCATGATCGAATGACAGTCATATACAAACTGGCTAAATCTCAGTCCCACTAGATCAAAACAGACTTTTTCCTCTTCACCATTTCTCAATGTAAACTTTTTTGCTGATAAAGTCTTGTAGACATATCATAAAGTTTGGAAGAGCTACAGTTGTAGAATACTGTTTAAAGCTGTTTTTTTTTCTTCTAGCACAAAGAAATTGTCCAGGGATTTCACTATTTTGTTCAACTTTCTTTTAGAGTTGCTTGCAATATGATGCTGAAGAAAAACCAGAACAAGAAACACTATGGCACAATCAGAACATTGCTCCTGAATTGTCTGAAGTTGCTGGACAATGGCAGACATCCTCAGGTAAGAGTTCAATGTTTTCTTCCACTTCTGTGTAAATACAACAGAAATGATGTAGTCATAATAAACCTGGTAATAAATAGTGTGCTCCTTCTTCCTCCCAAGGGAGAGAGTTTCGATTTATTTATAAACTTAAAAAATTTGATTTTTTTTAAAGGATCCCCATGCTATTTTTTTTAATTAGTATTTTTTGCTGCCCCTCTTTACTGCACAAGCCTTGTGTGCTGCTCTAAGAAGGAACTTCTCATTACATTCTCTCTCTTGTTCTTGTTGCCAGAGAGCCCTCTGGGAGCAGATCCTGGATAAAAAGTGTAAAGTGTGAATATATGAACATTTTTACTCTGAGGATGGCTGAAAACTGGGACAGGCCAACCAGAGAAGTTACAGTCTCCATCCTTTCAGATACTCAAAGCCCAGCTGGACACAGTTCTGAGCAACCTGCTCATAAGTGGGTTGGGCTAGAGAGTCTCTAAATGATTTAGATTTAAGCTGTTTTCAACTGAAAGTGAATCCCAAAAATGTGATGTGAAAAACCTGAATCATATTTAGAATGGATTACAAGAGGACTCAGGGCACACATTAAACTCATAAGAACGTAGATTCCTTCTGAAGTTGTGAAAGGTTTTCAAAATCTCAGTGGAATCTCTTCAATTTTTATTATTTTTTTTTGCTTGCATTAGAACCTTGTGTTGTCTCTTGTGATCCGCAAGCTGTTAGAACAGGCAGTACTTGTTCTTTACTAATTGGTTTTTATTCTCTTCTGAACTTGATCAGCTTGGATCCTTTTCCCTTCCAGGGAACTTGCTCAGGCTGTGATACAGGTTATCAAACACCTCTTTGCATGTCCTCTGTACTCCTTGTTCTAAGATAATTTATATTGTTCTTGGCTCTCAAAAAAGAATTTAACTTGAGAATGAATCATTTTTTTTCTCTTCTTTGCAAAGATTATTGCTTCAGCAAACTACATGTTATCAGAGCTTTTTCAGCTGGATGAACCTAAAAAAGAAGACAGTGCAGACTTCCCTATAAATGGAAATTCTGATGAAAGTTACAGCGAGGAAGAGGAAGAGATGCCAGACAGTGATGAAAATGGTTCTTACAGCAACAGCTCTGATCCCCCAGATGACAATAAAGCAGTGGCAATAATCAAATCTGTTGGGGAGCTGTCAGTACCAGAAAAGTACAAGTCTGTGCATCGAATACGTGTAAGTGACTCTGTGGGGTATTTAAGGGTCTTCTTGGATGGTTCAGTTCATGGGACAAAACTGGGTAGTGAAATTCAGTTCCCTGGTAGTTTTGTCTCCAGGTTAACTGAAGTGGGCAGAGAAACCATTCATGAGGTGCCCATAAAACCTGAGGTGTTTAATTTTTATGGTAGAGCAGGCTTCACGTAGACAATTTCCTTCCCATATTCCTTTTTGTCTTGATGCTGCCTCTCACTGGCATCTTCTGGCCAGTCATTTTTGTATTTCCTGCGCTGAACATTTCTTCTCTTCCCTGGCCGGTGCCCCGCCGCAGCCCAGCTGTGCATTCCCTGTCTGCCACGGCACCGAGGAGCGCTGCAGGCTGGTGCTCAACCACGTCCTGGAGGTGAGTTCCCTGCCAGCTGCCCAAGCATGCTTCACCTCCCACCCAGCTCTTCATCTGCTCTGTGCTTGCTAAATATTGCTCTCTAGGCGAACGAGATGATTTCTTCCTTCTGCAGGGTTTGAAGTCTGTTGACAGCAGTGTTAAAAAAGAGGGTGACCTTCCTGCGGCCGACCCCAGCACTCCAATCCCGTTGAAATATGAGGATGAATCCACCAGTGGTGGGCCTGAGTCTCTGGAAAAACAGATGGCCTTGTTTCTAGACAAAAGTAAGTTGTATTGTTGTGCAAATAAGACCTTTCCGGTGCCAACACAAACTGCTGCTACTTTATTTTGATTGTCAAAACAGCGTGTTTAAGTCACTAATTACACCATTGCCTGAGGAAAAGTGCACTGAAAATTGGAGAACAGTCTGTTCCTTTTTAAATATGAAAAGAGAAGCTCATTTGAGTTATTTTGCATAGCAAAGAATCTTTTATTAGTCAACACATGATTTTACTGGACCCTATTTAGATGTGGCTTTCAGATGACTTCCATAAGGGCTTGGTATTTTGAGGTTTGGTATGTGGAGCACCGTAAGTTTTGTGGGTTGTTTTAAAAATAGGCCTAATTTCTTTGTGTGTGTGTGACCTGGGTGTTCTGTGGAAGAATTTCTCCCTTCTGGCAGGTTTTGCTCTTCCATTATGCTTGGTGCTTGAATTGCATATAAAATGTTAACAAGGATTTTGTTTTCTTTCTTGTATGTGTACAGTTGTGAAAGGAAGCTGCAAATAAAAGATGTTTTGTTTGTTTAAATGCTCAAACTCCAGAAGTTTCAGACTACAGTCTCTTTATTTTATTTTGCTCTGGAGTGACATAAAAAGTTCCAGGAAATACTTTTCTTCTGAAAGTAGCAGAGTTCTCTGCAGGGCAAGGAGCCCTGTAAGCATAGCTCAGAAAGCAATTTGTCTTGCCTACTTTGGCAATTCTTTGTTTTTTCCTTTCTCCTCCCTTCGCATCTCTGAAAAAGCAGCCAGTTCAGTTTTGAGTGACTCACACTCACAGAGATTCCTGGATCTGTGCTTCAGTCCATCCCTGAAGTAGCAGCAGTGCTACTTGTTCACTTTTGTTTTCCAGTCCACGGCTTTGTCTTCTGTGATGTGAATTATGTATTTTCTCTGCCACATGTACATATTTACCTAGATATGGAACGGGTAAGTGCTCTAAATTCTGGAATTTGTAACTTCAGGAGAGCTGTTCAGAATAGTGTACAGATGCAGTGTGTGTGCAGTGTGTGTGTCTTCAGCTGGGGGGCTGTTACTGTTTTAGATTTGTCTTTGCCCTAATAGAATGTGTAGTGCTTAAAAATTTATTTACTGTATTTGCTTATTTTATACTTCTCTATTATTAAAGATAGTGGGTTTATAAGTAAAGCCTGGTAGGTCCGTCTTAAGCAAGAGACTTATTTCTGTGTGCAAATACTGTCAGGGCAAAACTCTGCCCTTTGGTAGGGACAGGCCTTAAACCAGGAACAGTGACTTGTTCTTTCTGGCTCCATAACCACTGCAGCATCAAAGAAAAGCTTCATCATCTTGTGCAGAGGATATCTTGAAATGAGTGTGAGAAAGTCCTTGGCTTTCCCTGTGGGGAGGATCAGGTTGTCCTGGGTCTTGTGTGCTGGAGACTAAACTCACAAATGGAAGCTTTCTGTTCATACAGGAACTGAGCATTTGTCTTGAGGATTTGGTGAAGAACATGACAAATTCTGCCTGTGGCTTTCTTGTTCTTTTCTTCTGCTCCCCAAGGGAGTAATGTTGGCCTCTGCCCATGTGTTTCACAAGCTGTTTGAGCTCAGTCCCCTTCATTGTTGCTGTCCCACTGGATTCCAGCATCCCGCTATCAGGTGGCGTGCATGGAAAAGTGCCACGTGTTGGGCCTGTTTTGCAGATGATAAATGGAGTGGCAGACAAGCTGGCAGAACCCTGCTTGTGCAGGGCTGTAATCAGGCAATTCCCACTCTGCCTGTGCTGATGGAGTCGTGTCCAACCTCGGGCATATGTTACAGAGGGGAGGTTCACTGACGGGGTGCTGTTCCTCTTACAGTGGGCTCCTTCCAGAAGGGGAAGCATTCCAGCCAGTCAGGAATGATTCCTGGCTCGTGGCAATATAAAATGAAACTCCAGCTCATCCTGAAATCATCAAGAGCTTATTATGTCCTGTCTGATGCTGCTATGATCCTGCAGAAGTACGGGCGAGCGCTGCGATACATCAAGCTGGCCCTGCAGTGCCATGGTGAGTTCCTTGGGTGGATTTGTCACCTGTGCCACTGCCTGGAGAGAGCTGTCACCACATCTGATAGTGCTGTGCATGATTTCTCCCAGTGGTGGGCAGTGACAAGTCTGACAAGCTTGTGTTTGACTAAACTCAGTGTCCAGTTCATTTTTCAGGACAGAAGTCTGTAGTGAGGATAACTTTTGTCACTGATGGATAGAAAGACGGTCCCGTTCTGACAGATTGGGAACTTGAGGGCACGTTTGGAGCTGCAGAGCAGTTGAATTTGGGAAAGCCTGCCCTGGTGCTAAGGCCAGGAGAGTGTTCTGTGCTCCAAGTGATGCTGCTGCAAGCCGGTGGTTTTTTTCCCTGGTGGTTCCCATGTTATTTAAATACATCCTCGACTGTGAGAAATACCAGACATGCTCAACAGCTGAATTGGATGCTCCTCTAAAACAGAATACATCTTGAAGTATTATTGAGGAAAAGGGAAGAAGTAAAATCAGGCTGTTCGGATTAATGCTGCCATATTGAGAATAACTAATAGGGAAATGCCAGTCTCTTAGTGCTAAAGTGCTGCTATTTCCCTGCCATAAGGGAAGGGAAGGCTTCTGTCTCAGGGCAGGAGGAGGTTTATAAAGCAAACCCACTTGATCTCAGCACAAAGCATTAATAGACCTCTCAGTAACTCAGAGCGCTCTTCAGCTTTCAGTCTGTTATAGACTTGAAAATCAACTTCCAACTCCACCTTCTGGAAATTCAGCTTTTCAGGCTGTATCTCACTTGAGTTAATCTGCAGAAAGTCAGTTTTCCCTTAGTCAAATCTGAGATTAGCATTTGTAGTTGCCAGTGACTGCTCATCTTGGATGCCACAGGGACTCTTTTTAAACCATCAGCTGTGTAGAGCAACTGTGACTTTGAAATAGGTTATTTCTTTGGAGGTGAACATGTGTTGTCACACTTACTCTCTGTATGCCGACAGGTAGCATAAAACCCAATTATCTTGCCAGTCTGTGTCAAGCATTTTGACGTGTAAATCTTTTCTCTCCCCTCCCTCATCCCTGTGTTCTTCCCACCAGATACCTACTGCTGCCTGTGTGGCAGCATGCTGCCCGAGGTGCTGGGGTTCCTGTGTCAGTGCCTGACCCTCTGTGGAGATATCCAGTTAATGCTGGCTCAGAATGCCAACAACAGAGCAGCTTACCTGGAAGAATATAATTACCAGACTAAAGAAGATCAGGAGATACTACACAGCCTTCACAGAGAATCCAGGTGCCAAGGTATGATCCTGACACAGGGGAGCTGCCACACTTTGGATACATGACAGACATAAATAATTTCATTGGGTTTCCTCAAAACCATGCACTAGGAGAACTTGTGGTGGGGCATTTTTTGCACTGCATCTCTGTTACCTTCAGAGAAAGCTCATCCTGCCTGTCATACAGAAGGGGATTGTCACGGTATTGTATGACATGGCCTGAAGCTGTGAAACAACTAAAGGCAGTAACTGTTTCAGTAATAAATAAAATCTACCTGATGTGAGTCTTGTACTTTCTTTGGGCATTTTTCCCTAGGCTACTGCAGGTTGAAATTAGAGAAGTACTGTTTGACATGAAGGCTTTGCATTTTGTTTTCCAGTGTTTGCCTGGGCTACAGATTTATCCACAGATTTGGAGTACCAGCTTTCTGTCAGCTGTAAATGCTATGAAGCAGCGTATGAAATCCTGCTCTTCAGTAATTTAAAAAGCCAAAACCCAGAGCAGCACATCCAGGTGCTCAAGAGGATGGGCAATATCAGGAATGAGATTGGAGTGTTCTACATGAACCAGGCAGCTGCAGTGCAGACAGAGAGAGTGGGCAAGTATCCTTTTTCCATTCCTGACCATTTCATGGAGCTACAGCAGCCATCAAGTTCACTAACTGTATGAAAAAATCTATTTCTGATTATAAAGAGGACATATAAATGACTCTGTAGTTTTTTAAGGTCCATTGTAATTATTTGTTTGCAGTAGATCACTGTGGCTTGTATGCTGTAGTTAATTGAGCCTAAACTCAATAATGGAATATATAATTTGGAGAAATTCCTTTAAAATGTGTAGAATGCTCTCAAAAAGCCATCAAGGAAACTTTAAACTCTGTTGTGAAAGGGAGGGCATGTTGCATTCTTGATGTGTTGGGTTTAGCCCAGCATGAACAAGCAGCAGTTTAATTTAAACATCAGAATAGCTTCAGTAAAGTCAGCTGTGAAATTTCTGGTAAGTAAATCCATGGAAGCTTTCCTTCTGGTTTATTTTTGGTGGGCTTTTCTTATTTGAGGAAAAGCTTTGTAGGGTGAGGTGTTCAGTGGGGTTTTGTTTCTGAAAGCAAACCCAATGTCTTGCCTAGGAGTCAGAGTTCTCTAAACTAGAACAAGTGAGGTGCTGGTAATTCAGTGTCAACAGCTCCAGTTTCCCAAATATCAGCTGTTTACTGTGACCTTTGTCCAAGTAATATTTGAAGGATTTTGGCTTGGACTTTGAATTTTGTGATTTGTCATCATCTCTGGGTTTTTGCAGAAGTTGTTTAGTTCAAATCAAAGCTTAAAAGACTGAATTTTACCTGCCTGTAAAAGTCACATTTTATTTGCTTCATACTGAAAATTTATAGAAGTAACTCCAATCTCCTGAATTACTACTGTGAAAGCAAAATCTGGTGTATCCTGTTAATTTCCTGGTGTTCTGTGTGTCATATCATTGGAATTCTTTTGGAAGTACAGTATGTGTAATAGTGCACTTCAGGTGTTAAACCCTCAGCCATATGGAAATCTTAAGAATATTTTCTGTGAATTGGGTCTTCAGAATCATGTACCATGCTTAAATTCTAAAAGATGGTTTATAAGAGAAACAAAATGGAAGTGTTTATTGAGTACCTCTGAGGAATTCGAGTGAGTCTCTAAGCCTTGTGCTTCGCCCTAGTGAGTAAAAATGTCTCCACGACTGAGCAGCAGCTCTGGAAGAAAAGTTTCTCCTGCTTTGAAGAAGGAATTCAGAATTTTGAGTCCATTGATGATGCCACCAATGCTGCCCTTCTGCTGTGCAACACGGGGAGGCTGATGAGGATCTGTGCCCAGGCCCACTGTGCAGCTGAGGGGGACTACAAGAGGGAGTTTTCCCCTGAAGAGGCCCTTTATTACAATAAGGTAACACCTCCCTGGCTTAAGCAGGGCCCAGACCCCAAAATACCTTTTACTGTGAGGTATTTGTGACCGCTTTGGTAAATATGTTTAAATTTGGGTGGAATAACCTGGGATAGCTCTCCTGCTTCCATACTATCCTAGTCCTTGCTGCATGGGTTTTGGGGGTGTTGTTGAGGTTTGATTGCTGTGACATTCAGATGCTGATATTTAACATAACGCAGTGCCACGCACAAGGGAGGAGAATTGCATGGTCAGGATTAAAGTGATTATCAAATGGGAAATACTGAAGGAGGCTCAGGGAGATATTTTGAGTAAAAGGAAATTAATTTCTAGTTGCTACAAATGCAGGCAGTAACTCTGTGTGTGCATGATCCTGTTATTTGCAGGCTATTGACTACTACCTGAAGGCACTGAGGTCTCTGGGTAAGAGGGACGTGCATCCAGCTGTTTGGGACTCTGTGAACTGGGAATTGTCTACTACATATTTCACTATGGCAACTCTGCAGCAGGATTATGCTCCCTTATCCAGAAAGGCTCAGGAACAGGTAACAGAGAGCACTGTTGTTGTCCTGAAAAACTGAACAGGGAGCAAAATGGGTGTTGGAATTGTAAAATTATACAATGGTTTGGGTTGGAAAAGACCTTAAAACCCATCCAGTTCCATCCCTGCCACGGGCAGGGACACCTCCCACTGCCCCAGGCTGCTCCAAGCCCTGTCCAGCCTGGCCTTGGGCACTGCCAGGGATCCAGGGGCAGCCACAGCTGCTCTGGGCACCCTGTGCCAGGGCCTGCCCTCCCTCAGAGGGAAGGGTTCCTTCAATTTTACCTACTCTAAATCTTCCTTCAGCTTCAGGCTGTTTCCCCTTTGTCCTACACTACATGCCCTTGTGAAAAGCCCCTCTCCAGGGATTTTTTTTTTCCTTAAATTTGTATTTATTTGCATTTATTTATGTATTTATTTATGTTGTAGATAGAGAAGGAAGTCAGCGAAGCCATGATGAAGTCCTTGAAGTACTGTGATGTTGATACAGTGTCTGAACGACAGCCCCTGTGCCAGTACCGGGCTGCCACCATCCACCACAGGCTGGCCTCAATGTACCACAGCTGCCTCAGGAACCAGGTATTGCTCCAGACTGCTGTGCATTTCTAAATTCCACCCTTAACGCGTTCAGTATGTGTGGAGCTTGATATTTATCCTTCTGCCTGTAGCTGGGATATGTTTATTTAAATGATTTAACCAAAGAAATGAGTGCTATATCACAGCAGACAGTCTCCAGGTAAACCTTTGCAGTGGCTCCTCACGAGCATGCCGAGGGTGGGGGATTCACTCTGTGCCCTCCCGTGAGTGCAGGTTGGTGATGAGCACCTGAGGAAGCAGCACCGTGTCCTTGCTGACCTCCACTACAGCAAAGCAGTGCGCCTCTTCCAGCTCCTGAAGGATGCCCCCTGTGAGTTCCTGCGGGTGCAGCTGGAGAGAGTGGCCTTTGCAGAGTTCCAGATGGCCAGTAAGTGCAGCTCTGGCTTTCAACAACTTTCCAAACCACTGCTACCTACTTAGTTTCATTTTTAGATAACTGTATTTATATGAGAGCAGGAGCAATCTGCTGCTCAGAATGGAGTTTTCCTCAAGAGAGGAGACAAGGCACTTTTATCTTGCTGCTTTTCAGCTGACTTAGGCAGTATGTGCTTTTTTCCCAACTCTTGAAATTTTTGGATGGAAGAAAGATACAGTCTGTAACATGAGCCTTTTGTCCTTCATTTTTATGTTTTTTTTAGGTCAGAACAGCAGTGCTGGGAAATTAAAGACTCTCTCTGGGGCCCTTGATATAATGACCAAAACCAAGGGTGCATTTCAGCTCATCAGGAAGGAGCTTGTGGCAGAGAGTGAACAGGTAAGGGAATGTCAGGTGGTGTGATACCTGCTCCCTTCTGGCTTGTGCCTTCAAAAAAGAAAGGTCATTTGGCAGTTAAAATACTCCTTGGTTACTTTTCTGTAGATTTAGTTGCTTCAAGAGTGTGGACAGAGTTAGAATCTATTGCAGTTCTCCCCTAGCCTGGAAGCAAATAAGAACAATTCCTTTAGAACATGATCCAGAGATGGATTAAAACCTCTTTTAACCTGGACTGCCTGTGTGAATGGGCTTCTTCCTGTGCACCTCTGCTGTCCCTTAAAAGGGCCCTGATTAGCCCTTAAAAGTCTTCTCTAAGAACTTCAGAATCTGTGTATAATAAAAGAAGTTCTCTCTCTCTCTGGTTGCTATATCTCATATTTAAATATTAGAATGTGGAGGGCTGTCTGCAGCCAGTGTGAATAATGTTCCTGATGCCTCAACCAAGAATTACTTGCAGTATGTGCTGATGTGTTTGGCAGTTTGGGCAACACATGTAAGAGTCAGCTCACCTGCAGGAGGGGTTTTCTGGCTCATTCCCTGTGTTTAAGAGGTGGAATTCAGTGAAATGGTTTTTGGTTGTTTCTGTCCTGTAGATCAGCAAGGATAAAAGTCCTGCTGAGAGCGTGTCAGTGAATGATTCCCCTGCAGGCCTTAACAAAGAGGAAGTCTTGAAACTGCTCGGGATTTTCGAGTCCAGGATGTCTTTCCTTCTCCTCCAATCCATTAAATTGTTAACTTCAAGCAAAAAAAAGATGGGGTAAGTTGAAGCTCGGTGTCCTTTATCCTGACTGACATGGGATTGCTGTGTGACAGAGCAGTTCAGAGTTCCTGGGGGAGAAGCTGCTGGGTGCTGCTGATCTCTTGGTACATCGTGCTGATAAAATGTCCGTGGGGTTTGGCAGGCAGAACACTTGAGAAGAAATTCAGGCATATCAGTAATGCTGCAGATAGAGAGGGGTGGATATGGGGAAGATGTGCACTGGTGTAGAGAATTTACTAATTCCTCATTTACTAATTCCTGGACTCTTCCGTCCTGCTGCTGGGAATCAGGACAAACCTGACTTCTTTTTGTGTTGACTTCAAAGAGATGTTGGGATTTGGTGGCAGCAAATTCCTTACCCCACTCCTGTTGGTTTAAGTGTGTGTGCTGTTCCTTTTGGGACCCAGAAAATACCTTTTACTCCCTCAGCAGCAAGTGTGTGATTGCAGGAGCTGTTCCTAATGTTACATAAAGTGAAGTTCTGAAACTGTGGCATTAGGTTTAGAGGATCTTTTTAGGCTTGGAAGTTGGGTTAATAGTTTTGGGGATTGAAGCACTGCTGATGCAAGAGCTGTTTTGCTATAAGTAAAGTGTGAAATGAGTTCATTGTACCCAGGAAGTTGCCTGCTGGTAGTGGGAGACTGGTAAATAAAAAACACGAGAACACAGCCTGGGTGTGTTTTTAGCTGTTTTTCAGGCAATGTTAGGAGCTTTCACCTCCTAAAAAAGAGCTTCCACAAGGTGGCAATCTGAACATGTGAAACACAGTGGATTATTGGAGGATCATTTATATGTTACCAAGCAGATGGCACAGCTAACTGAGTAAATGGGTTTAGTTCTGTTGTCTCATAACACGGGCAACTCCTCCTTTTTTAATTCTGAAGGGTTTCTACCCCCACATTTACCTTGGCATCATTGCCTTGGGGTTTTGCACTGAAGATTCCACACAGGGAACCTGTTACAGTTTGAGTGCTGTGAAATGGGACTCTTAAAATCTGTTAAACTTCTTAAAACTTCAAGGCCAAGCTCGAAACTACCTTTGATTTAACTTTTCTTGTGCCTTCTGTCCGTCCTGTGTGCATTTCCTCCCTTCTGCTTTAATAATGGGCTGAAAAGGGAGGAAATTAGAGCTCAAATGCTGTTTCAGGGTCTCAGGTGCGCTTTGGCAGAGAACAGGAGAACATGTGGGAAAATTAATGTTTGATAGCAAAACTTGTAGCCTGGCAGTAAAAATGGATGAAGTCAGTGCTGCCCTCCCCAAGTGGAATCATGAGCAGAACAGAACTTGGCTGTGCAAATCAGAGGGGAAAAGTAATTGAAAGTAATACTTTGTTCTGGGAATACTTGTAACTTATCCGAGAAATACTTTGCATTTCAGTGGCTTTTTATTGACTACCTGTTCTGTTTAATAAATGAACCTGATTCCTGCCAAGTGCGTGATGAATTTAATTTGCTTCAACATTTCTCAGTCATTCCTGAAGCACTTGCAATTAACCTGACTGCTGCTTGTACATTTTCTATTATATTATATTTATATTTTATGCTCCTGCCTGCAGTATAAACAGAACGCTCTGCCTGCAGTGCAGGGAGTGGTGGGGGCTGAGGATATCCCCAAGGATCCTCATCAATATTACTTAATAACACTCGTGATAATTTGCAGAATGAAGAGTTACGGTCAGGTAAAGACCTGCGATTCTCTGCTCTCTTCATAGGGGCACCAACGAAGAAGAAGCAGTTCTGAAAACAAACAAGCAGGTTTATTCCCTGCTGCTCCGTGCCACTGCCAACAAGGGGCTGTCCCTGCTGGAGCGCACCGAGCTGCTGCTGAGCCTGCTGGAGCAGCTGGCCCCGGGGAGCCGCGGTGAGGGGAGCCGCGGTGAGGGCGGCCCCGGGGAGCCGCGGTGAGGGGA
>WEIT01029165.1:913314-924285 GCA_013389985.1 Dryoscopus gambensis
GCGGTGAGGGCAGCCGCCGTGAGGGCACCCCCGGGGAGCCGCCGTGAGGGCAGCGCCGCTGCAGCACCAGTGCCTTGCCGGGAGCACCGCGGCTGTTCCCCTGGGATGTTCGTGTTCATCGAGGGGGAGTTCTCACCTCTGTTGTTCCGTTGGAATCTGGGGGAAAAAAGCACAGGGATTCTTTTTTTATCCCCACAAAGCTCTCCTTGTTCGGCTCCCGGCGTTTCTTTGTTTGAAATGCCAGTTTGGAGTTCTGGAGATGAAAATGTTACTTTTTCACCATGGGGAAATTCCTGATTGTTCTCTTGCAGCGATACCCGTGTTTTGCATAAAGATGTAACCTCACAGCTGCTCTGGTGTGGTATTTAATGAAATGTGTGTTGTAAGCAGGGCTGCACTGGAACACTTTCACTGTAAAGGCAGCCCAAGCTGTTACCAGGAGATTTCTGTGAAATATGTGGATGCACTTCTTAATCCCAGGGAAGATCCTGCACAAAAACCTGTGCCTTTCTAGCTTTGATGTGACTCTTGCAATTTATCAGCCATCTCTGGGATTTTGTTTTGGAAAGTCAATGGTTTCAGCTGTGTTGGAATTGATCAAGAATAGTATTAATCTTTTTCAGACTTGAAACTGTGAATAAATGAGAGGATATTTTTAAATAAAAATTTATTTATTAAATATAAACTCATCAGTCTGCCTCATTTTTCTTATGACCCTCCTCAGAGCAGCAAAATGCTCAACAGAATTAAAACTATTTGAAAGACAGAAAAAAGCTGTAAACTCCAACCTAACTGTGCGTGGGGTCTTACCCTCAGCATGTGAGGTCTCTGTTTTTTGAAAAATGTATTATTTGAAGGTGAAATTTTCCAGAATGTAACATCATCTTGATGTCCTTCTACAAATAAGTGTGGTTCGTTATTGCATAATAACAGTATAAACCACTTTATGTAATGGTCGAAGTGGGTTTTACATGCATTCATAGGGAACTAGATGAGCTTTTAGGGTCCCTTCCACCCCCAACCCTCCTGCGATTCTGTGATCCTCCAGCAGTTTTTATCC
Source organism: Dryoscopus gambensis (assembly GCA_013389985.1). NCBI lineage: Eukaryota > Metazoa > Chordata > Aves > Passeriformes > Malaconotidae > Dryoscopus > Dryoscopus gambensis. The sequence goes on from WEIT01029165.1 coordinate 914,375, forward strand.
TCCTGAGCCTCCATTTCACCCTGAGGAATGGAAGTGTTCCAGAAGCCAAACCCCTGTCCTGCTGTGCCCAGTGTGGCTGATGACCCCACACTCTGGAATTACTCAGTTTATAGGAGCATAACTGGGCTCAGGTCCCCTCTTGTTCCAGGTGTGCAGCCTCTCACCTGGCTCGAAATTCAGCTCCCACCCTCAGACCTTAACTGAACTGTGCAGCAAATGAGGGTTTCTCTGTTATTTCTGGAACCTCAGCACTGTGCTAGCAACACAAATGACTTTCAGGAGGATTATAAATGAGTATATTATGATTCAAATCTCCTGTGAAGCCCTTGGCATTAGCTGGAGGGAGCGTTAGTGCTAAATAGGATTATTTTTCCCCTTTCAGAGATAAACAATTAAAGCATAAACCACATCCAAAACAGACAACTCTAACACCATTATTAACTCTGCTAAGCCAGTTTATTTCCCTGTTAATAAATCCTTTTTTACAGGAACAGAAACCAAACCCTAATTTTTAAGACTCTGTACTGTCAGAGTAGCACGGGGCAACAGCTGACCTGAATTAGCCCCACACAGCACAACTCCACTGCAACAATTCTCCTATTCCACTGAGAATCTACAATTACCATTTTTATACAGATACTTGAAAAGCAGAACAACAAACAAGTTTATGAAAAAAAATACTTCATTGGCATATGGGGCTTTTTGCTGCAGAAGAACACGTGCAAGTTAAACTGAGCCCACAGAGCAATTCAAACCCAGCCTGCGTGCTGGGGGTACCTGAGGTGAGGTGTGGGGCTGAGTTCAGGGGCTCAGCGTTCACAGCTGCTTATCAAGGATAAAATGCTCACAGTGCACACACGAGGAGAGGGAATAACTGGATGCTTTGGGGATGCTGGATTCCAGATTTCTTAGATATTTAGCTGCAACCTTCTCACACCCATCCCTGACCTGGACAGTGCTGCATATTCCCAAAAAACACTTCCTTGCGAATTGGAAAGCCCCAGCTAGAGCCCCATATTCACCTGGCAGGGCTCTGGCGGGGGCACGCAGCAGTTCTGGGGGTGCAGGGCTCTGTGGATGCCAGCAGCCAGCTCCTGGGGCGTGGGGCTCCCCGCAGTGCAGCTCACGGGGACCCCGGCGGCTTCCAGGGCCTGCGCCGTGGTGGGGCCGATGGCAGCAACCTGCAGGGACAATACTGACACTTTAAATGGTGACCATCGCTCAGGGCCGGGTCCTCCCAGCCATCACCTCTCACAGCTCAGCTCCCTGACCGGCTCGGGCTGAGGATTTGCAGTATTAAAAGCCACCCATCAATGGAGCTACTTGGAAATGACTTAGGGAAGATGAATATTTATCTCGCCATTACAAACACACAAAGCTCTGAGTCCCCAGAACAGGGAAAGTGAGAGGAATTTTAATCAGCGGCAGCCTGGTGCAAGCAACAACTACTCAGAGTTTCACATCACTAAGAGGAAATGAGGTCTGTCCCAATGGAGATGGGGGAAATTGGTTGGGGAAAACATTCCAGGTGAAAACAGTTTCCTTTTTAAAATCCAACCCAGGCCAGGTTGGATGGGGTTAGAGCTAACTGGTCTAGTGGAAGGTGTCCCTGCCCACGGCAAGGGGGTGGAACAAGATGGGTTTTAAGGTCCTTTCCAACCCAAACCATTCTGGGATTCTAGAATTTTATATAATAACTTCTGTATTTGCTATAAGCTGGGATTTTCTTCAGAGAAATACAGACAAACCAAAGAGAAAATCAAGGTTTGCAGTGGTTCTAACAGCCTTTCCATCCCATCTGCCCACCCCAAATTTACTGCCTCTTGTATTCCACCCTTTTTAAGAGAGGATACCTTGACTTGGTTGATCAAATCCCCTGAAAGCTTCTGGATGTGCTGGAGGCAGAATTTGACACCGGACGGGCTGAAGAACACGACGCTGGCAGGGATCCCCTGGGGGAAAGCGAGCAGAGGTTGGCACAGCTCCCTCCCTCCTCCAGCAGCGTCAGCGCCTTGGCACTTGGTGCCAGGACACAGGGAATGGCTTCCCAGTGCCAGAGGGCAGGGCTGGATGGGATATTGGGCAGGAATTGTTCCCTGGGAGGGTGGGCAGGCCCTGGCACAGGGTGCCCAGAGCAGCTGGGGCTGCCCCTGGATCCCTGGCAGTGCCCAAGGCCAGGCTGGACACAGGGGCTGGGAGCAGCCTGGGACAGTGGGAGGTGTCCCTGCCATGGCAGGGGTGGCACTGGATGGGATTTAAGGTCCCTTCCAACCCAGGCCATTCCACATTTCTATAATTGTATAATCCTGTGATGGAGGCTCCTACAAATGGAAAATTCAGAAAGCCAGTCTTGAAAAATGAAAAGCACTGATTGCTTTTACACAAACTGCATAGGGCAGATTACTGCTGGATTCTGATACACAGCAAAGATACCCAGTGATATTTCAGTTAACACTACTTCAAAAAAAGAGGAATATTTGGGGAGGCATTGTCATCTCCCTCAGAAAATCCCAAACTACATCAGTGTCCAGTACCTGCTGGGAGAAGTAACTGCTCAAAGCTTCCTGCAGATCGGGGTGTTGGGTTGTTTGATAAACAGTGAGGCCTTCCAGGGGTATGCCTGCAATCAGGATATGCAGCCACAATTAATTAATCCATTGATTTCTATAGTTTCAGTTCGGCACTCACAACACCCTAATTGCACTTCAGTGTAACTATTTTAGGCTACAAAGACACATAAAAGCTGCGAAGGATCTGCATGCCCAGAGCTGTGGGCAGCCACCCAAGCTCCCAGGGTTTACTCCCATCCTCTCACTACCCAGCAAGTTCCACTTTTCCTTCTTCCAATTTGGTTCACAAGCTTTAGATGCAACTTTTCTCATCACTGACTAATTAACACGAGTCTCCAGGGGAAGCTGAACCTTTTTCTCTAAGCACTGTAGGAAGTACTTCTCTTTTCAGGGCTCCGCAAGGAAATAGGAGAGCCGAGGAGTTGGGTTTCTCTCCTGTAAACACACAAACAAGAACTTTAATTAACTCAGGCCTTTAATAAAGAATAAATGTGATTTAATACATTTTAAAGGTATCAAATGCTGATTTACCACCACAGACACAGCTCTAAAGTAACTGAAAACATCTGCAGTGCAGCTGCAGCCCCAATTCAGAGGACAGAGGCTACTTAGGAGGAACATTAAAGATATTCCATAACTAGAATAGGAATACTGGCTAAGATGATAACTTTCTTTGTATAAGGGCACGGGGAATAGAAATGCAGTTTATCTCCTCCCCAACACAACCTGCCTCAATTTTATATTTAAAATCTGTCCCGCTCAATAAAAATGCTTTTGTGTGCTGGAAGGAGATTCTTGGTTCATGTAAGCAGAGATTCCTCAGGGATAAAAGAAAAAAAAAAGGGCAGCAGAGTGAAAATCAAATGGAAAGACCCTTGTAGGAGTCAACCCAGACACACCTGAGTGTCCTGAGTGCACACTGAAGTTTTATGAGAAACCACAGCTAGGCTTCAATTAAAATTAAAAATTAGAGGAAGAATGAACTTGGCTCAGAATGTAAAAAATATTTTAAAATAAGATAAAATCAAAATATTTCAGCATCAATTCTCCTGCAAGTCATGTCAGTTATCTGAAGTGTCAGTGTGACACCTGCAAGCAAACACCAATTCTCTACAGAAAAATTCCTTGGTAGGCCTGAACAACACAACAAGGATTGGGATCTCCTGCTTCTGTAACCAGGTATTACTCCAGCCAGTTCTGGAGTAAATTCCTTGATTTCCCAATCCCTTAAATTGAAGTGGGTACCAAAGCACAAAAGGTGGCAGCAAAAAAATCTCATTAGTTCAGCTTTAATTTTTATTCTGACAATAACCTCTCATGATGTAAGAAAATCAGAGCTATTCTTTTCATGTACTTATTTTATGCACAAACAAAAATGAATTTATACCTAATAGGGAACATGAGATAATTTAATCTGTACTTCCAAGGTTGTTATAAAGCACTTGATCAGCTGAGAGCATATAAATATGCACAGCCCAATACATCCTTGAGGATGTTTCTATGTCTCAACAACAAACAGTGACTGAAATTCACTGCTCCAGTGACTGAAATTCACTGCTTGGTTAATTTTTTCCACCTTCATACAACACAATAAACAAGTATTCCTCTTGTCTTTCAGCTCAAAACAATCCCTGGCAAATATTAATTCATTGCCAGAAGTAGATTTTCCAGCACTAAAAAATCAGCTGAAAGCTTTCTTTGCTTTAATACATCTGTTGAAGAGGGGAGATGGGTTATTCTTTACTTGTGACATATTTGTGTTGTAAGTATTTTTAATTTTCAGAATTTATTATTTAATCTTGTGTTGGCAACCATCATTTTCATCATTAAATATTCCCCAGAGTTGAAGTATTTTATTTGCCAGTGACTTAGAGAGCAGCAAAAACCATCCCACGTATTTTTGTGCCCAGCACAAACAATCCTTGCCAGCTCCAATCCCATTTTTCTTTCCCCTGTAAATCTCTGCTCTCTCCCATCTGTACAAAACCTCAGCCTCTTTTTTCACAGCTTCTTTTCCACTCAAAAAATCGACAGCCTCTAAGTCTAGAAATCCTTCTTCCTGCTGCTGGAAATTTTAACAAATTATAGTAAAAGCAGAGGAAGTCAGCAAACAGACTTCATAAATTCCCCAATAATCTGATAATAGGTTGAGAAGTGTTACAGATTTGACCATAACAAAACAGTTAAACAAAACTTTAAGCATCACTTTAACTTCTTCAAACCCACTCTGCTTTGGTGCTGAAAACCAGATCCCCCCAAAACCACAGGGTAATTGTGGGGAAAGCCACCAGCATTTAAATCTTCTGATTCAGCAGCAATTTCCAATCATTACAGCTCTGATCTTCCAGTAAAAAGAACCTTTTGCCTGCTGGCTCATAGAGTATTTATTAATCAACCAGAGGGTCTAAGAGTCCATGTAAATTAATATCTTGTATACGCATTTTGAAGTGTTTTTGCCTCACTGTGCACCTGATTTTACCTCTGGGAAATTCTGGAATGATGGAAGGGGCATTACCTCAATTTAACCACAGCACTGTAGCCACTTACTTGAACAAATATATTCAGCCAATTTCTCAGCATTTCCAGACTTTTCTCCTTGTGGGATAAGGCCAATTTCTTCCACTAAAACCAAAAAGCAGCAAAGAAAAACCACAGCAAACAATGAGAACAATTCAGATTTGCTGTCACAGACACCTGGGATGAAAAGGGAGGCACAGCTCGATCCAAGCACACAAATCATTTGTGCACAATCTCAACCAGCTCAGAATCCCCTTCCTCCCATTTCATTTCCAAAGGCAATGACAAAACCACGTGCAAATTAAGAACAAAGGGGTTTTTTTTCTATTTTGACCCAATTTTTCGAGCAGTGACCATCACATTACAACAAAAGGAGCTGAAATCCAGAGGCTGGATTATATCCATGGATGTCCTTGGCTGGAGCATGGATAATTCTAACATTTATATAATTACCTCTCTTCCAAATTACCCAGTTCTACAACTTAAAATTGTTTTCTGAGCACCCCTGAGCAGCAGCTGCTCCTCCAAAAATTGTACTTACAAGCCAAGATTTCTTTTTTTAAACCCCAGCTTACCTAAAGAAGCTGTAGCTTTTCCTACCACATATGTTGGTTTGATACTCCACATTTGTTTAAGAGATTTTGACCAGGCTGAAAAACATTAAATTGTACTAAATTAAATGAAATTTAAGCACATGGCAACAGAGTGTGCATGCTAAATGACTATTTGGACTTCTGTTTCATCTAGAAACACAGCAAAATAATAATAATAATAACTAAAATTCCACTACATATTCAGCAAATCTGGATGTACAAATCCTAATGGATCAAAAATAGATACACCAAGTCTTGTTTTAAACCAGAGCAGCACAGGACACTGAGCTTCTTTCTAGGACTCCTGGAGGGCAAAAAAGAAATACAAACTACAACAGTTAAAAAAAAATCAGAAGGAAAAAGAGAAGGATTTATTGCCTTTGAAAGGAACCCAAATAGGAGCTACAGACTCATTTTATAATTAAAGTATGGATTTCCCCAAAGTCCTAATCAAGATGAGGGATGAAATCTAGAGAAGAGATTACTTTTGAGCTAAAATCTTAATAAACTATCCTCTGCTGCTGCAAATGCTACAACAGGCTGAGGGTCCCTGCATTTTCTGCTTATTTAAGGGTGTGACCTTACTCACAGGACACTGATTTGTCCACAGCCCAAAAATGGAGCAGGGAAAGTAGAAATTCCATGCCAGAATCACCCAACATAAGGATTTGGAAGAGTTTACAAGGATTTGGAAGAGTTTACAAGGATGTGACATTTCTTTGTGATGGGTATTTCTGTTCAGCAGGATTCCTCCTCACTGCTGATCTGTTGGCTTTTATGCATCAGCACTTCTTCACCACTTTTTAGCTCATAATTAATTCACTCGAGGAATTTCTAACTCAAGCCAGAGAACTCCCTTTTTTCTGCAGCATTTCATTCGAATTATACAGGCACAGAAGTAAGGGCCAGTTTTTATGAGATGATCGCCTCTTTAAGGGAGTTAGCAAGCAAACCAGGCACTGCAGCAAAATATTCCTTGTGCATGCGAGAACCAGAGCTGGAAAAGCTCCCACTAATTAGTAATTTGCACCAAAAGCTCCTTCCTCTCATTTTTAAGTGTGGAAAACACAACCCTTAAAAGCTCAGTGTAGCATGAGCCCTTTATGATGCTAAAAGAACTGTGAGATACAGGGGTTTTTTAAAAGCCATGCCCAAATATCTGCTGGTGGGTGAAATAAAATTCAATAAAATCCAAACATCACAAGATGCCGAAAGAAAAAGACCAAGGACTGTCAAGATGTACCCACCTTCCTTTTTACTCTTCTCTTTTAAACATATCTTGATGGCTTCTAATGCTCTTGGGCTGGTAAAAACTAGGCCTCCATAGCACTCTGGGTGAGAAAGCTATTTAGAAACAGTTAAGAAGTAAGAAAAAAAATTAATTAGGAAATTAATTTAAAAAACAAGTTGATCAATTCTTTATAACCTTGTGACAAACAGAGCAGCTTCAACAACTCTCTGAAACGCCCCAGAATTTGTGGCTATTTATGGTCACACAACTTAGATGTGAATTCTGTCTGAGCAATTCAATTCTTTAACAAGCAGGGGCAAGGTCCTCGATGTTGATGATGAAATTTTATTGTACAAAGCTGGTTTGTGACAACACCAAGTACCATGAAGAGGATGATTAAATGGGATCTCGGCAACCAAGCCCTGTTGGAAATAAGAGAGCTGAAAGAATTCAAACCTTACCTTCTCAAATAAGCTGTCAAGAGAGACAAACTCAAATGACAAAACGGGGATCAGTGTTGCTTCCAAGCTGTATGATCCTAATTCCTGTCAAGAAAAGGTTTGCAGCGCTTGGAATTAGTGCCAAACAGCATTTTTGGCTTTTTTTCCCAAAGAACTAAGTCAGCACAAGCATGTCTCTTTACTAAAGAAAAAGAAAAAGGCATTTTATTTCTTTTTCCTGATAAATATAGCTTGGATTTGTTAGGTATTTAATATTACAAGAGGTTATTAAATAAGCAGATATAGGACTGTGCCCTCCTGAGGTAGAGGACACACCAGTACATAACTCTGGAGTCCCCAGGTGCCCACCCAGTCCTGCAAATATCCCTGTACATCCCTGTAACTCTGCCAACAGGTTTCTTCTACAGAAATAACCCTCCTTTATCAGGAATTCTTACTCTTAGGAGTGATATTTACTCACATGACCAAGGGCAGGAGCAGAAGGGTAACCCAGCATCAGGTAACCTCTATTTCACATCACACTCGCAGTGAAAGTACAAAGAATTTCTGTAATCTTAATTCTGCCCATACGGACATCATCAATATTAATTAATTCAAATGAAACTGGTTTAATATCAGTACTTTGCTGAGAGCTTTAACAACAATTCAGTACAAATGTCCTATAATTTTATAATTATTTATAAATATAATTTTTTGCAGGAAGGGCATATTTTCTAGGATACATTTCTCTTAGCATAATTTCAGACATGCACTCCTAATATTGATTTAGCCTCTTTTCCCACTTGAAACAGCTGCAGTCACACTTCATAAAATGACACATTTTTGTAGTTTTCTTGAAGTTTACTCACTTTAACATAAGGATCTGGTCCCGAATCTTTGTCTTTGGGATCCTTCAGCAGCAGAACCTTCATTGTTTACCAAGGCAGCGCAGCAGAACCCTGAAATACAAGAATGGAATTTATCAAAATTACATCGAGAGGACTTTTTTTACTCCAACAGTGACTTTAAGAGCTCCAAGAACTGGGTTGCTACCAGTTGTACTGCTCCTTACACAGTGAGTAAGCAGTTACTGTGCATTCTCTGGGCATGAACACCCACCCTGATAAGGGCAGAAAATAATATGCTGCCTTTAGATAACACTGCCCAAGGAAGAGGCTCTAAAACTCATCAAGAGGAACGCATTTTAAAGAATATTTCGTACAAGCAGTAACAACCACAATACAATGGCACCATGTTCTGCAATGGAATCATCACCTAGCTATTAAAAAGTTATTTATTCTATTGACTTCCATGCGAGCTTTCCCCCCTCTGCTCATCAAAAGGAGTATGCGAGGATACTGATTTAATTTGTGTCTGTATGCACACATTTATACATCTGTAATACGCCTTCTCTGATACTCCAGGAAACAAGGCAGGACTGAAAACATCTATTCTGCCATTAAAATGAAAGATAATAGTTCTCAGTTCCTTCAAAGCTGACTTTGGGGCTAAACCCAGAGTTACAAAAGATAAGCAAATACACCAATAATACCAACAGAAATCCTCTCTCTTGGTGCACGTGTACCCCAGTTATCAGCGTGATACTTTCCTGATAGATTACACTCACAGGAAAATTCATCCTCCCCTAAATTCTTTCCCTGGATATCAGTACTGAAATTTTGGCAACGACCTAAGCGCTCCCGGAGCAAACACAGCTTTCAAAGTAACAACAAAAAAAGTAAACACGGCATGTTAGACCCTTTAAAGGGAACATTTTAACCTACTTGAATTGTATTTATAAAGCCGGAATTACATCCCAAGGCTCTGTGCCTCTCATTTCTTCTGGCTGGCAACAGTGAGCGCCCGATGCTCTTCCTTCCACGGCCTCATTAACACCCACCTTTCTTCATTAATTAGACACGAAGCGTTAAATGGAACGCGTTCCACATAACCGAGGCTTGATCATTAATGACCATTTCTCCAGCGCTTAGGGTATTTCGACGCATTTTCCCGAGCGTTGTTTTTCATAAAGACCAGAATCACGTTGTGCTTACTGTGCTCTCTTTATCGCCCTTTTCTGCTTGTTTGTCTGGAATTATCCAGGGAATTCGGTTCAGGGGGAGCCGGGAAACAATTTAGAGAGCAAGCAGCGAGCGCCTGATTCCTGTTGTAATTGGCAATTTTTACTACCGCTAGTTTTTACTTACAGCAATTTTTGCTGATATCGGAGATGCTCAGGACACTCTGTTCCCTTTAAAGCACAGAATCCCTGAGGCTGGAAAAGCCCTCCAGGATCATCGAGGCCGAGCTGTGCCCGATGCCCGCCCTGTCCCCAGCCCAGAGCCCCGTCCAGGCCTTCCCTGGACACCCGCAGGGCCGGGGACTCCAGCCCTGCCCGGGCAGCCCGATTTAACTCCCGACAACCATTCCCGCGGCCGAATTCCCCTCGGGAGGAAGTGACACCACAGCTCGAGGAGGAAATCCGGGTTTGTGGGGAAATGCAGGGGCGGTCCGGGACGCGCCTCCCCTTTCGGGCTGCCGTGCCGTGCTCCCCCGGTGC
>WEIT01029165.1:930219-951123 GCA_013389985.1 Dryoscopus gambensis
TAATAAATTAATAAAAACTACTAAAACACTGAAATTAAAATATTACTTCCCATTTCCTAAGGCAACCTCTCCACAAAATTCTGCTGGTCCCAGGCCAGATCAGGTGAGGGGAAAATGCAGGAAATTAAATTAAAAATGTGCTTTGAAATGCAAAGAATTTTTCATGGTCTCTTTTTTTTTCCCCTTTCTTTTTTGTTCCCAAAGCTTTAAAACGACTATTCTCCAATATCATTACTTTGCCAAGAGCCCATTATTTTTCATTTCTGGCAGTGCCTGCAGGGCACAGGACTTGCACATGCATGGGGTGGTTAATGGCAAAGGTTCCTGTGTGTAATCATTCTGACAGAGGCTGTGATGGGGCTGTAATTTTATTTCTTGGGAAGCAGAGAAGTGTAAGTGGGGGAATTCACTGGTGGCTGTGGGGAATGGTGCTGTAGGCTCTGTGCAGAAGCAAGTTGGGCATTTTATTTTTGTCTTTGTGCCACAGCAGCTGAAACAGCTGAACCTGAACTCTGTAAAATGTTGCTGAAAAGCTGCTGGGGAGAAGCCTGTGATGCTCCTGTGTCCATGGGTGTTTGTTCCAGAAGGCCCATTTTGTATTTCTTTATCTCAGCTTTGTTATTTATTAAAGGCTAATGGTGTGCTTTCATCTAAACTCCAGTAATTCTCAGCTCCAAAGGATAGACTCACACTGAGCATGTTTTTCTTTTTAACAGTCTGCCCAGTGTTTTAAAAAATTCGTTCTAAACATTATGTGGGGTATTAAATTAAATGTCTCTCTGTACTTAATAATGTGTGTGTGTTAAATTAGTGCTGGAGTGTCTGTCCTCCCTGATTACACATAATGTTAATTAGAGTGCCATAAAATAGCATTCAATGTGGTGAGGCAGGCACTTGGAGCCATATCAAACTGAGAGAAGCCTTTTTCTGCACTTGCCACTTGCCTGGGCTTTATTCTGTTCCTTAGAATCATAACCAGAAAATCTATTATAACCAGACTTGGAAGTGATTAAAGGTGCTCAAATTGCTCTTGAGCAAAGCCACTCAATTAATGTGGTGATTCTTCCAAAATGAGATTTCAAGCCGTGCTATATTGTTAGTGGAAAGCAAACCTAAAAGGAGAGTGGGTCTTCATTTTCCCACAAAGGGAAGGAATGAGGTGAGTGCTTAACCTGACTTGTGTGAGAACTGGAAACATTCATTAGGTACAGTTTTCTTACCCATCAGGACTTTTGTCTAGGAAAGCTGATGAAAAGGGACTTTCTGTATGGGGTTTATATCCCTGAGAAGAAATATTACACCTTGTAGACACCTGCCTGTTTGGAGAAGCAGAAATAGCTCTTCCAGTGGCTGCAGCCCTCTGGAGCCTTTCCAAGAGCTTTCTGAAATTCTCCTCAGGATTCATATTGGTGCCCATCCCCTTCATGTTTGATTTCTACTCATATTCTCATGGATTTGTTAATTTTTAAGCCTCTTGGCAGTTTTAAGAGCAGGCCCTGAAAGCAGCAGAGCCTCAGAACTAAAGGGGGCATTGATTTTTTTTTTTTTCTCCTCTTCCTCCTAGTTAGTTTTTCTGATCCCAAACGATAATGGTAGCAGTCATTGTAGAATTAAGTATGAATGATATAAATTCTGTGGAAAGAAAACAGTTTAAAACACTTTAAATAGTGGAATTTTTGGTTGGTCTTTTTGATGGACACTTGGAGAGGGAAGAAAACTTCTTAATCAGCGTGGGCATAATAGGATCATTATTTCCACTTTGTTTAGACGATGTATTATCTTCATGCTAATTAAACATTTTAATCTGAATGCTTTTATTTCTGTTGTTCAGAAAGCCCTTCTGAAATTCAACTACTCTGTGCAAGAGGAAAGTGACACCTGTCTGGGTGGCAGATGGTCCTTTGATGATGTACCAATGAAGCCTTTGAGGACTGTTATGATAGTTCCAGCTGATGGAATTCATGGAATTATGGATAAACTCAAAGATTATCTCTCGCTCTGAGCTTCCCTGCAAACACCAGGTTTTTAGAGAGCAGCCCTGCAGGACTGTGACCTCGCAATATTTTCAGGACTGCTGTCGAGTCAACGGTTTTGTGCAACCAAAAATATCCACCAAATGAATATTTTTAAACACTGCATCTCATTTTAGTTTGGTATCATCACGAAGCACTCAATAAAAACCCAGTGTCAAAAGAAAACCCGAATATCTGCTGGATGTATTTTTAACAAAAGCTAAATCGTGTGGCTTTGTTCCAAAATAGTGCATGCAACAACTCTTGTTGAGAAAAGTGCTTTTCCTTCTTTCTTCTGTTAAATACATTTAGGTCAAAAGTTTGAAATCATTTCATGGGTTAAGGTGGGGATGCACTTTGGAGATACTGCTTTTATTTATTGTTGTCCAGTATGTGATCGTTCAGTCTAAAATCACTGAATAACACATCTCTGCTCAGTGGGTGTTTGGGGAAATTCCTCATTTTCTTTGCTGTCACTGGCAGTTTTCTGTTCCTCCTTCGTGGCTGGAACAGGTGCCAAGTGATTGATCACTTCCCGCAGAATATCCTTGCTTTCACTTGGAGGAAGATTGCTGAAATAATACTGAGGTACCAGCTCTGCAAATCTGGGGAGGAAATCACACAAAACGTGATGAATTTTGCAATCGCATTTTGAAATATTTGAATCATTATTTCCAGGCATATATAAAAGGAGCTACAAAGTTGATGTTTCAACCCAAAGCTCTGCAAGAATCCCAGATTTTCTGCAAGATGTAGTAGGAGTTGGTGCTTTCAGCAGCCTTGCACTGAACATGCTCAGCCTGCACTCGAGGTGCAGTGCAGCTCCCAGTGCTGCAGATTGCATTCAGTAGCAATTTCCCTGCTTTGGAACAGAGTGGCTCAATAACGTTATGAAAAAAGCTCTCCTATGAACATGGGAAATAGAAAAGATGGGACAGTGAAACGTGCATTCCTCGTGTAAAGAGATTTTTGCAGAGGGAAGGCTGTGATCTCTCCCTGAATCCATAACCAGTCCGTGATTCAGCTGGCTGGGTACAGAAAATATGTTATGGAAAAGATTTACTGGAAAATAGGTTTTCAGGGAACTTAGACCTCTCCAGCTGGATTAATGTGTGAGTACACTGCTCTGCTAACTCTGAATGTTTTTCCTATTTTGCAGGTAATAATGTGGGGTTTTTTCAATTGATTACAGCTACAGTGACAGAGGTTGAGAACAGTGAGGGCCTGAGATCACAGATCTTCCTTTTTTATGTTTTTTATCTCCCCAAAGTGCTGATTTTGTGGTGGATTTAGGAGGGAAGGAGCAATTTCATCACAGTTCACTTACAGATGGGGGGAGATCTCGGAGACGACTCTGATGGAATTGCCCTCTGAGATGCTGAACTCGTGGAATAAAACCCACTCTGGAATCCTCCTGGTGTTGCAGTAGGATGAGAAGGGATGCAGCTGGGCCACTTGTTTGTGTGTTAACATTAAGTAGTTCCCTGAGCCATCCACGTCACGAGCAATCTAAAAAAAAAAATTGAGAGTTGTCCATTATTTAATTGATTGATGTCTATTAGATTTAAACCAGAAATTAAATTTCCCTTCAGCTACTTTTGCCTGGAGAGGCTAAACTTCTTCCCAAATTTGTGTGGGAAAAGTTGGGGCTGGATACCATGAAATGAGACTTAAAGAAAACGTTGATCTGTTTGAAAGGAAGCTGCAACAAATAAGTACAAAAGTACCTGACCTTGGCTCTGAAGGGTCTGTGTGAAAACATACAAACATATATTTAGCATATATACTTTTCACAGACTTTTGAATACAGTGTGTGAGGACATGAAATGTACAGTTGGGAGGGGTCATTCTTGTGTTGAGATGGAGCAGAGGGATATGAGGGAAAGCCTGGGGCCTCAAGTGGCAATAAATCAATCTAGTTTGCATTTACAGTTACAGTTAGAGTGCCTTCCTGAGATGAAGCAAGCTGTGTATTATGTACACCTAAATATATCCAGGTCATTTCTCTATTTCCAGGCAATTTTCACAAAAAAAACACCTTCAAAAAGGAAATAATTCCTGAGAGAATATTGCAAGTTCAAGAGTTTTTTGAGGTAAAAGAGTTCTTTGAGTGAAAGGCATATTGGCAGTTTTCTTAATTCTGTGGAGTGTGTGAGAGATGAACCCCAGAGAAAAGGCTGGAATGGGCAGAAGTGTTTGATACACTGGGAAAAAAAATGGCTTTTATCCTTTCTGGTGATCAAGAGATTTCACTAATGAACTTAAGTTTTCTGAGAGCATTCTACATAATTTAACAGCGCGGGAAGATGAAACCACAGTGTTTTTCCTTACATGCATGAAGTAGCCAGATAAAAGAGCTTTCTTAATGCTTAGTAGATTTCCTTCTGATCCAAAGTCTGGTTCTGAAATGGGAAGTTCAATGCGCTTCATAATCTCCACCAGCTCGGCTCTGATCATCTCTGCCATGCTCAGAGCAGAACAGCTCAGGAAATAATCACGGCACCATTTCTCACTGCTGAAGTCTGTGGGGGGGAAAAAACCAGCGTTTTGGCTTAAGGCAGAATCTCACTGATGGCTGCAATCCACAGAGATGCTGCTCTGTGCAGTGCTCTTGCTCTGCTGCAGGTGATGTCCAAAATGCTGGTAATGAGCCATACAGACAGCTTAGCAAAGTAAGTGGGCAATACTTGATATCCTCGCTTAGTTTTATAGAACTGCAGCTTTTTCTTTCTGGATCAAACCCCTTCTTTGCTCTGTTGTAAGTAAAGCTTCCCAGAGAATGAGTAGCAATTCTATTTTTCAGGCCTTGTGGATTCAGGGAACTGGAGCTGAAATCTCATCTGTGCTGCTGCTGCTGGTCCTGCATTTGGTGAGGGACTGGCTCTCCTGGAGCTCCCCTCAGCGCTCCACACGACTGAACAGGAAGCAATCCTGCTTCCCTGTCCCAAGTTTTTACTCAGTGTGGGCAAATTCATCCCTCTGCTGTCTGAGCCCTGGGCTCGGGCTAAATGAAGCAGAGCAGGATGTCTGAGCACAGGAGAATGCAGTGAGGAGCTTCTGCTGCTCTGCAGGGCCCTGCCTTTTATTGGCGTTCCCGTCAATGTGGACTTGGCTACTTTCCATTTTTCCCTTACATTCTCCTTTCAGCTCACATCTATCAAACCCCAACCCCAGAACTGCTGGGCTGTTGGGGGAATCGAGGCCCTCCTCAACAGCTCTTGCTCATCCTAAACTTGGATCTCGTGCTTCTACAGGAAGAACCAGCGTTCTGCTTTTGCACGGCGTCGCTTCAAAGGACAACTGGAATAGTGGTTATGCATCCCTGTTGGGTAAGGGATGCTCTGTTAGGTAGTTTTAAATTAATTAATTAGTTAATATTCATCAGCTGTAGCTACTCCCATAGGTTTCTCCCTGCATCTCAGCAATTCTAGAAGGACTCATCAGATTTTTGGGTTTGTTTTTCCCAAACTGGTCCCAGTGGGCTTCAGTTTGCCTCGGGCACACTTGCCTGGGTCTGTGGGGTTGGCAGTGGCTGCCTTGAAGGCGTTGAAGACGTTGATGAGGGTGCAGTGATCTCCTGCAGGGTGGGAGAAGCGGCGCCAGCAGGTCCGAGCGATCTCCTCCGTGCCAGGAGCGGCGTGCAGGAAGCAGCTGGGAGCTGAGGAGAAAACCAAGGCGGTGGTGAAGACACAGAGGGGCACGCACAAAACCCCACGTAACGCTGTCCGGTCCGTTCCCTGGTCTAGCCCGCAAGGCAGAGGCAGCGCGGCAGCGTCTCCAAAGCGTCCTCGCCGCTCAGCAGGCAGCAGAGGAAACGCAGCGGAGAATCTCAGAGCTGGGTGGGAGATGCGCTTTTTTCCCTCCTCGGGCGGCTCGTGCCAGGTAGCCTGATCTAAGGCAAAAGCGGTCCCAAGAACAAAGGAGGCGGAAAGGGCCAGTAGTATGAGATCCAAGATGCTTTTAATCCGGAGAATTCAGGAACTAGACTGGCCCGGAGAGGGGCGGGGAGCCCCTTTTTCAAGGGGGGCGGTAACAGAAGGGGAACAATGGGGAACAGGTAAAGGGGAGGACACAACTGGGATACAATCCAATGAGGGAGTTTGGGAGGCAGGAGCTGTAACACAGAACCGATGAAGAACCAAACTTAACAGAACTTTCCAGACCAAGGGGAAGAACAGTCTTCAGGGTGCCACCCAGTGGGCTGCGGCTTATACCTCGGTGCCGCTCATGGAACCCCCCTCAGACCCACTGTCTAAGGCGGGACAATCCCCCCACTGTCTGGCCAGGGTTTGGTTGGCAGTGCGGGGCTGCAGCCTAGAATCAGGCTGAGCCACCACCACACCCACGGGTATTTTTGGGTTTCTCCTTCCTCGGTGGCCTTTAACCCCCAGTGTTGGATTGGTGCTGAAGAACCGAACCTGCTGCGTTCACTAAGGGTTGGTTTATGTGGGTGTCCTTTCAGTGCCTTGTTAATGTGTGCTGTAAACACAAAAGGAGGTGAGCAGCTTTCTCCCCAGCTGATGCCAAAAATGCTGCATGATGGCACAAACCAATTTAGCCAAAATCCAAACAAATAATTTCTTTTATAGAAAAACACTAAATCTATTGATTTAATGCCCTAATTTCCCCCTCTGTGTTGAAATTTGTGCTTTCCAGTGCATTTTACTTTTGTGTCTTTTGAGACGGCTGACCTTATCTAAAACTGAATTGTGCCTATGCTCCATCATTTACATTTGTAATATGTACTTAAAAAAAATTATCACAAGTTAAAAATCAACCCAGTTTGGGCATAAAAAGTTGTCCTACAAGGAGAACAACTAAAGCAGCTTGATACCCTGTGGTTCATGTGTTTGCTGCCTAAGACTCCAAGGTTATGTTAGTTTTATAAAATATTTGGAGAGACAAGATGACAAAGGAATTCTCTGTAGGTCCACAGTTCAATGTTGTTTTATAATTAGAACTCCCCCTAATTTGCTGCACCAATCTGTAACAAACGTAGAGTAATGTAAGAATGTTTCATTTTGAAGGGATGTTTCTGCCGAGAGGGAGGAAGCCAATGGGCAGCTGAAGCCTGGAAATGGAATGCTCTGTGGGAATTATTTACTTAGGTTTCCTTGTACCCTTACAGTCAAGCCTTGAACAGCCAAACATATTAATTTCCTTGAAATAAGCAGGATGAGAATAACAAAAATTGGCTTTCAGGTTGCTTTTATGGATAGATTTTTGGAAAGAGTCTGGATGGGGCAGGTGGCACAAGGCCTGACCCAGGAGTACCTGTTACCATGGCTGCAATGGTGAGCATCTCATCCACACACTCAAATTCACATGAAGCCAGCAGTGACTTGGACAGCTGTGGATCCAGGGGGAATTCTGACATAATAATCCCAAATTCGGAGAGGTTTCCGTCGTTATCCAGCGCTGCCAGATAATCCAGATCTTCCAAAGCCTGCATGAGGCTTTCAGGAGCTAAGGGAGAGGGAAGAGAAGTCCAGTTCTTGAGAGTGGCCACACAGAAATGAATGTCTGAATTGTCATTACAACATTTCAGCTGTGCGTTTCCTGTCGGAAAATGAGAGGAATCAACTTCTTTTATTTGGCAGTGAGTAAGAACAAAAAGTAATGGGTGAATGGAAGGCTGAGAAGATTCTGGAGGAAGAAAATAAGAGGTAACAATCATAGAGCTGCAAATCTCTTTGTTGTTACTTTTTATGTCAGAACAATTTTTGTCCAAAGCCCAGACACAACCCTCAATTCTGTATTTGAACCTAGACTCTGTCAAAACTGCTTCCATTATTGGCAGTTTTCAGGTGGTTTTTTTGTGTTCATTCTTTTTTAAGAGGGGCAGTCACATTTGAGGGGTGCTGAGATACAGGACAGCTCTAGGAAAGATCTTTTTTAACCAGAGAAGCATTTACAGAAGTTGTAACTGTTATTCTTGCAGGTATTTGGAGTTCTCTTGGTTGCCTTTTTAGTTATTATAATTTTTTTACATAGGTTCTCGTGATACGAGAAGAAAAATGGGAATGTAGTAAAAGCAAATGTCTCCCTAGCAATTGGCTGTGCTTGCTCACTCCACAAAATTCAGTGTTCAATTTTCTCTTAGTGTGGGTTATAACTTCCTTACAACCTCCATGGGTAGAATTGAGAACTGTGAGGCAGAAAAAATAATGAGCGGATATAGGAGAGGACAGGATTAAGCAAATCAACACTTAAAACTGGAACTTGAGCAGGTCTGCAGGAAATCTGATGGTGATAAAAGTAGGTCAAACAAGCATAGAAGAGCTTTATGTGGCTCCAGTTCTGAGGGTGGAGAGAGGGAACCTGAAGTTGAAGCTGTCAGGCCTACACTTCCAAAAATTGTTGCCAGAGCATGAAAGACATGGGTGGAAATCTGGGACCTCCTGAAGTGTGAAGGTTTTTTATGTCCTTTCCTCCCAGCTCTTTTCAAAGGTAGATTTCTATTCCAGGTCGTATTGAATGGTCAATATCTTTTATATTGCCAGTTTATTTATATTCAGAACTGCTCTCCAACCACTGCAGCAGCTTCCTCCTTACTCCAGTCCAAGGAACTGGCTGAGATTTTCTCAGTTTTATGGATAACAAGTTAAATTCCAGTCCCCTTGAAGCTGGTGGCAGAAATTCCACTGCAGCAGGACTTGGCCTGATCCCCAGCCCTGGGAAGCTGCGCTGGCCATTTGTCAGCTTCCGTGGGCTGCTGTCAGTCTGCACATTAATGTGAAAAAAATCCCTGAATAAAATAACCAGAGCACAGCCACAGCTGCCCACACAGGCAGGGGCTGTATTTGCACTTGGATCTTCATTAGTAGACGAGTAGAAATAATTTCTTGCATTCATTAGGAGTGGGAGCGTCTCTGGCATCACCAAGATTAAAAGCAAAGCAAGGCTGTAATTAGCTGCAGGTCACATTTAGCCACACATTTCCCACAATTTTTGCAAGAAAATCTTGAGATGAGGTTTTAACATCATTGGCAGTGAACTGTTGATTGCCATCTCTCTGTAATTAACTACTTATAATCAAGGAAAAAGTAAAATGGGAAGCAAACAAGCACCTGTTGTTTTTAACCTCGTTCTGTTACTCATGTCTGAAGGGAAAAATTGTTTATTAATTCCCCTTACATGAATTTTCCAGAACTTCTCCAGCATGTAAATCTGCTAACGTGACTTCAGTGAAGTTTAAAACACCCAGATTTCAGACAAATTCTCTCAGGAGCCTGTAAATTCCTGTTAAAACTGTGGACCTGCTTCATTTCAGTCTCAGGGTTCTTACCTCTGCCTGTACAGTTCTATCTAGAGAGAACATTTATCATCAGATATGTGAGGTTTAATGGGATAAACTATGAGCCCTTGCAAAAGCTAAAGCGTCTGAGAAGAAAATACTTAAAATTTTTAAAGAAATGAGAAGTAGCAGCTGACGATGAATATGAGGCAGTGACAGGAAATAAAAATCAGTGATTGAAGATACAGGGAGAGTAAAAGGGTCATTCAGATGTGTAGTAATTACTAAGAAATCATGGAAAGCTAATTTCCAGAAGTCAACAAAGCAGCTTGTGCTAGAGCTCGCAAAATAGATGGTTATATGGCAGCCAATTTCAACCCCCTGATAGCATCAGTAATTTGCATTTTTATGCCCTGGAGTTAGTTGTCTTGAGATTTATAAGCACAAATTACTTCCCTGTCTTGCTATGAGTGTTCTGGGGAAAAAAAAAGTAAAAAAAAAAAGACTCCTGGAGCTTTATTGCTCTGGAAAGGACAAGACAGTAAAGGTGGATTAGAGCAGGTGAAGGAACAGTAAAAAAAAAAAAACAAAAATAAAAAACCAGAGTGGGGCTTTTTAGGGCTCCTTGCCAGCTCCAGCCACTGCTGCCTTGAGGTGTGAACCACGAGGATTTGTGACTGCACTGCTGCTTTCCCAGGAGCAAAGTCAGAAAAATCTCTCAAGACGTGTCCTGTGCTTTCAACAAGAAGCTGTCACATCCCTGGAATTTTAAAAGGAATTTCCCAATCCGCTGTTTTCTTTCCCAGGTCTGTGTTCTTTGGCTGCTCAAGGCCGGGTTGCTCTGGGCTCATTTCAGGAAATCTGACCAGTTTTATGTAAATATAGATCCTGCTTTTGATCCTTTTTAGGCTTAGTAAAGCAAATATATAACTAAATGTTATTGTTAGCACTGGAATAGTTTATCTGAGAGTTTCAAGCTACTTAAAATCATATTCTTGGTTTCATATTTTTATGCCTTTGATGTGAACAGAGTAAATTCTGTCTCTAAAGGGAGCTACACCTGTCGTCTTCAGCACCACATCCCACATGGCTGGAAGGGAAGAGCTCAAGGTGTGACCAAATAAATTCAAAAGTATTATTCTTGTTGCATTAGGAAGCAAGTGGTTTAGGGATTTGGTCAAAGTTCTGTGATAAGTGGGTATTAGAGATAGGAATGAAACTTAAGTTTTGAGATTTTTAAAAGTCCATTTAACTGCCCTCTTGTGCTTCTTGGGGAGATCCACAGCTCTCTGTTCTGGTCTCCTACTCCACAAATTTGGAGTAGGTAAAACACCCTTTTTGACAGATCTTTTCCTTCCATGGGAATAACTTAAAAACTTGGAGCTGCCGTGGATGTCGGGTGAAGGGATGTTGTTTTTGAAGAGCTGACTCCGTGCCTGGCCCAGGGCAGGTTGGGCAGGTTCTGAGCAGCACAGAGCACTGCCAGAGGAATTCCTGAGGGAGAGCAGTGCTGGGGAGCCGTGTTTGCTGCTCCTGGTTCCTGACACTGCTCCTCGGACAGCAGGCTGCAGAGACAGAGGAGTCCATGCCAAGTTTTCCTCAAATTATGCAAAGATTTTTCTTCTGCAAGCACAGAAGAATCAGGTTTCCTCCTGATTCTCTTTTTTCCCCTGTAACTTCTGAGTCAGGGTTTTTAATGAGTCTGCCTTACCCTGAAGCCATCAGTTTTGTAACTACTATTTTGAAATGATAGTTGATAATTAAAAATTATTTTCCAAACTTGTACTTTGCAGTCTTTCCATTGCCTCTCATGCTGCTTCATCACTCCTCCAGCCGGGCTGGTGATGGTCCCCGCTGTGTTTCCTGCCAGCAGGGAGACCCAGGACAGGGCCTGACCTGCCTTGTCCTGACAAAATATACTGAATTATGTCTGCACACATCGTTTTATTGATGAAAGCCAGAATTTAAAAGCTTTAAGAATTAACAAGTAAACTCAAGATAATAAATCTTAAGTGGTTTATATCTAATTTAAATCTAATAAACCTTAAGTGATCTCTGTTGAGCAGACCTCACATGGTGCATCGAGTTTCTGTCTTTGAGAGTCTGTTTGTAATGAAAAGATATGCAAACAAATTTTAGACATTTATACAGCTCTTGTTATTCTGGATTTTCTAGAAACGTATTCTCCAGGGGGTTGGAAAAGCATAGCTCTCAAATGTCACAGCATCCATGACCACTGACACATCCTTTAATCTGAAAATAGTTTAGGGAAATTCTGAATGAATGCAGAATCTGCAAGTGCTTTCACCTTGTTTCCCCACAGAATTTTTACCCGGCTTCATCTTTATAACGATTTGCTTAGTTTAAGTAAGGATTTTCCGGTGATTTACAAAAGTACATAATGTTGCTGCAGTCTCTGGGACTGGAATTCTTTTGTCCCATTATAAACCCCCACAAAGATCTCTCTGATTAACTGATCAAGATGTGCACGCATCCCTGTTGTGGTGGCACTGGGACCCCACTAATGCACTTCAGAGCTGCACTGCCAGGTTCATTTTCCTCTGGCTCATGAATTCCAGAGAGGGGAACAAGCTCTGCTGCATTTGCTCCTCTCGATTGTGGCATGAATTAAATGCAGCAGCTGTAAGCCTGACATGTTTGTTGCTTTCGTAGTGCAGTAACGAGCCAGAGTTAATCCAGGCTTTTATTTCTCCTCAAAGAGCAGCGGGAAAAAGAAAAATCCCTTGTGTGCATTGTTGCTGAGCAGAAATGAAATGTTTTACTGATGTAATTTTTGTTTCTTCTCTGCTGTATGTTCTCTATGTGCAGGAAACAGATTGTGAAGTGTTTCTTGCTCTGAATTTCTGATTTGTTTGTTCACCAGTTCATGCCCATGCCTTACTCTGCCATCTCAGTGAAAACTTGATGTTGTTGAGGAGAAATTCAACTAAAACCCTCAGAGCCTCCCTCTGTTTTAACTGCAAGGACAAGGTGAGGAGCTTTGTTGGACAGAAACAGTGCCGAGCAAAGCCTGTGGCACCTGGAGGTGCTGCAATGTCTTTACTCCTTTTCCTCAAAGGGAACTCAGCTCCAAGGAGATGAAGAGCCATGGAATACTCAAACCCATGGCAGGGGCTTGACACTGGATGATCTTTAGGGTCCCTTCCAGCCCAAACCATTCTTGGGTTTGGGTGCTTGAAAGCCTGATGTGTTTTGAGTTCCGTGAGCTGCTCTAGCACAAGAACTGACTCCCCTGACTAATTTCTCCCCTCAGAATTCCAGTTTCTTTCAGACAGTTTCACAGCAGGCACTTCAAAATCTGTGTTCTGACTGTGGGAGCTTTACACTCATCTCCGGAGGACTGTGTAGGGATCAATCTGAAAGTGCTAGGAGGGAAAAAAATTCATAGCCTGCTCCAAAGGGGAAAGAAAGCAAATGTGTGATGTATCCTGGATAAAGGAAGAGCTGTGCTGGAGCATTAAAGCTCTGCCTCAGCTGTTTAATTGTGTGAGACAGGAAGGAGACAAGGAAATTGTGCAGACTTTCTCCCCTGCTTTCAGAGGCCCCCTGCAGGGTTTGTGGGATTTTTCCTTTGTCCAAGCAGTTTGGCCAACGTTCCTCACACTGCTCAGTAATTCCTAAAGCTGTTCAGTACCTGGGCCTGACACTCTTGATCTACTTAGCAAAAACTTTGTCATATTTAATGTCCATCCAAGTAAAGGCCGTGCATTCATCAGATGCATTTTTTACACATCAGCACAACGCTTTCTTCAGCTGCATGATCCAAAAATACAGCCAAAACTTAGAATTCCTACATCTGGGAAACCCTTAAGTGGCTCTAGCATTTCATTCTGTCTGAATGCTGTCCCCGTTGTGCCTTTAAATCCAAAAATGCTGAATGCTTTCCCTAATATAATTTTACTAATTCCTTCTACAGTTCGAGAGCAAATTTCTTCATATCCAGGAAAAACACTAATATGTTTTAACATATATTTTTTAATAGTAAAATATATTTTAAACTTGAGTGGAAGCAAACTCTATTCCATAATCATTTTCCATGCAGATTTCGTGGATTCAGCACAGGAGGTGACACTCTCAAGGCCAAAATACTCCAATTCTCATTGGTTTTGAATTAATTACCATCAGACTGACCATGTTACTTCCTATTTCTTTTAGGCATGTTTCTGCTAAAGAGGCAGATGAGGGAAAAGTAGAATAAATTCTTAAAAATTCCACTTAGCCATCTATAGCAACATCCAGCACTGGGAATTAACACCTTATTACTGATTAATTACAGTGCACGATACATAGAAGTGATCAGTCCAGTTTCGTGTATGTGCATGAGGAAGGGCAGGACAATACAAGAACTTCTCCTGTTTGCTGTGGAAAATTATCAGAATGAAGCCAGCAATCCCCAAACCAATGAAATCAGGGCCATTTCCCTCACTTTAATGGGTTTCAAAGCAACAGCAGAATTTGCAGTGGTTCTTGGTTGTTGTGATAAGCCAGAACAGAGGAAAATATCCTTTTATAGAAAAAAACCCCCCTAAATTATGAAGTCAGGGGGAACAAACAGGCAACTTCCTTCACACTCTTACCTCAAAATTCAGTGTCTTCCCTGCTTAGTACTGAAAGTGTATTTGGGTTTATTTTATGAGGAATATTGTCCTTAAGGAACAGCCCGTTGTAAATTTGAGGTGGGAGATGCTGGAGGATAAGGAGGAAGCTCATTTCCTCCACACACGTCCCCTAGGTAACAACAGTGCTTTATTTGGGCTGTAAACTTTTGATTAAAGGAATATATTATTTTGGATATCTGTACAAGGCCTTGCACAATGGGGCACAAATTTTCTTTGAGGGTTGCAGGAAAATAATATGTAACTTAGATGAGAAGATATTTGGAATATTGATTTTCTTTTTAACATTCCAATTCCATTCAGGTACTTTATGGTCTTTTTTCTAAGTGCTGTTGAGCTGAGAACTGCTGTAGCAGGTCAGTGGTAAAAGCAGGGTGGTGTTATTACAAGTCCTTAAATAAAAAACAATCCTGTGAGCAACAGGGCAAAATTAACCTGTAAAGACCTTCTAAAATAATAATAAAAATATGGCAAATTGCTGCAGCCCCTCACCTGGGCTGCTGATGAAGTCACAGTGAGCAAAGCCTGCTATGTCCATCCTCTTCAGGAACAGGACCGTGCTGGTGAGGTTGGATTCCTGAACTTTGGCTGCAGCTTGTGGCTTCATTTCCTTGTAAGTAAATTCTTCGGGATACAAGCAGAAGATTTTCCCTGAAAGAGAATTCAGGAATTCACCTTTTTAAAGATGCTCCCTCCTCGCGTGGCCTCATTGATTCTATTAATAATTTGAGCTAATGGATTTAAATGTTGAGCTAATGTTTCTACCTGATGGAGACATGCCCAGAATTTGTTTATGCATCTCTGCTTGACTTTGGCTGATAGGCTGGGTTAGAACAGAGTCTGCTCTGATTCTAGGATTGTACACCTTTAAATGAAAGAGATACCAAGCATCAGATAAGTACACAAGGGCTGCAAGAATATGCATGGTCTGCACTGAATTTCTCTCTAGGTCATTTTACAGAAAGGGCAGTAACAGTTTGCATTTCTTTTTCTTTCAGCAGCTTGGAAAGGAGAGCCCTCAGCACCCTGGCAAACTGACAGGCTTTTGCAGTCACTCTGAGTGTGCTCTGAGATAAATGGCTTTTTTTTTCCTGAAGAAATGTACCTTGCTAAAGCAGAAAATGGTATCATCGAGAAAAACATCCAAAAATATTATTTCTTTCTTCCAGTGACAGGATCCCAACATTTTCTGTTAGCATTTTGTTCCCTAACTCCAGATTTTTGTCTTAATACTGAAACCTGAAATTAAGAACGAGAGGCAGGGACTGTGTTAGAGATCTATGATGCCATGTTTTATATTTTTCTAAATTATGCTTGATTTTGATGAAGCTGAGGAGCTGATTCACTCCCTGCTCTGGCCACAAGCCTGTAGTGTCCAGCAAGACATAAAACTGCCTGGGTAAGGCAGCTCTCTACTCCTCTCATCTGAGTCAACCCTGTCTGCTTTCAGCAGGGTTTTCATAAAAAAGGATAAAATATCCTTTTGCTGCAGGTAAATTGCTGATCTATCCCAGCTGCAGGACTCAGGTGGGATTTTGCTCTGCACAAAACTTCGCCTGTTCCCTCTGTGCTCAGCTGGCTTTGAGCCACACAGACTGAATGAGAATTCCAACTGGGGAGGGAGGAATATCACAGCACTGAACAAAATAATGAGTTAAAGGTAAAAATTACATCATGATAGAGGTGATTTTATAGATATCAGGACTGTTGGATCTGTTTTGTTCCCATTGCTTTGTGTCTTAAATTCACAAAATTTTTAATTCACTGAATTTTACATTGGGCTTCAGGTTACCATGGAAGTGAAATTCATTTCTGCCACCCAAGAAAACTGCAGCTGTAGGAATAAGTTTAAGAAATAAGCATGGTCTAATAGAAAACTGCTTTTAGGCTCTTCTTCCTTGCACACAAAAGCGTGACTTTTTTAACTTGCCTTGAGACTGATTTAGTTTCTAATTCCCAGTTAAAAACCTTTCAAAATGACAGATTTTTGCAATGAAAATGGAAGGTACTGGTAGTTCACAAGCTTTCCCCTGAACTACTTGCAAGGCCAATCAGGATTAATGATCCCTGCTCCAAAATTTTAGGAACACTTAACTACAATTTAGGTTATGCCACCTCATATTATAGAAAGGAACTGTATTATGTTGTTTCTTTTGCCTGTTCCTGCAATATTTATTTTAACCAGGACAGTTCCAAAGCCTGTAGTAGTGCAGCTCTCCAGTCCATGTTCCTACATAATTACTCATGCCCTAGGACATCAGCTTTGCAGAAATAAAATAATTTTTTTTTTTTTGCAGCTGCACTAATCCTTCCCAGGGTAAAAAACAAGAACTGAGGCCAAACTAAGAATGAACTGTAAAAGGTCAAGTATAAATTAGATGAATTGCAGCATTTGGAGATTCTTGGAGGGGAGCAGGTGTCCAGGAGGAGCACAAGCAGCTTTAAAAAAAATAGAGATTCCATGTGTGAGCAATTACTAAGTTATTAAATAAGGGATGAGGTTAATCTACTAAACCAGGAGATCTGCCAACAGGTGCCCAAGAACTGATTGTATTTTGCTCTACCTGTAAGATACTGAAGAGAGAGTTATGGCTGATAGGCCACAACTCAGGTCAGATGTATTTTGCAAAGGATCTGTCATTGTTTGGTGCCCAAATACGTGGCAGTTTCAGCTGGGAGCCTTCATCCTGCTTTCAAAACTTCAAAAATTCAATTTCTGATTGAATTTGGGAAGCAATTGTGATTTCTTGTTTGATTTTCACATGAGATGCCCACGAAAACGATTTAAATTCTATTAATTTGCCCGTTAAAAATATCATAGAACCCGTGCTGTGAAAGAAGAGAAAAACATGTGATCCTCTAGAACCATTTGCATCAATCTGAGCTGCACAATTCCCTTTCCCCTGCCCTGCAAAGGCCCTTATGCAGAGTTTATTTTTGGCAAAGTGCCTCTGGTTCCCTTCACTGACCTTTCTTCTCTCCACGCCGACATCGATGACAAATGTCACGTTTTTAGTCCAGATCAAAGATTCTCCAAAGCTGGTGGTGAGTAGCACTTTCCTCCTGTATTTTTTGCAGCATTTCTGCTTGTCTTGACTGGGTTTGGGAGTCAGGTCTTGTTTTGTGGGGTATAAAGGGACGGGGATGAGTTCTCCAAGGTCAGGGTTTAAATTGGGCTGCTCCTGTCTGATCATCTGATAAGCTTTTTCAATTTCCTGTAATCAAGAGAAATACATTTTTCCTCGTGAGATTATTATATTCTTAGTCCAATTACAACAGCTCAAATGATCAAAATATGCAGAAACCTGCCTACTTTCCCCTAATTATTATAACTAAGCAGATATAAGTATTGTAAAGGTTTGAATTTTTTCTCCTAATGGTTAATAAACACTATAAAGATTTAATAAAGTCAATAAAATGTCCTTAACTTGTGTTGATGGAACACCACCTTTAAAACAGTTCACAAATCCAGAGGCTGGATATGAATTATAAAAGCTTGTTGTTGTTTTTTTAGTGTTTTGTTGTTGGAGGTTTTTACAAAAAGAAACCATTTCTGTTCTGCACGATTTTTTGAAAGGCACACAAAAATAATTCATGGGCTTGCTCGGTCTGAAAGGGAATTTTTCTGAAAGCATTTTTATTAGCAAACATTTTGCAGAATTGAAAAGCCAGACTGAGTTTCTCTTTGAGAGTGACACCACATTTACAGTAGTTAGAGGTGGAAAGTGCTCCATAAAAATTGTTATAAAGATACAAGAGTGACATCTAATAGCAAGGCTGCCAGCAGGGCAGCTCATAAATCCTGATGTTCTTGGTTAATTCATATTTTTGTTTGGTTTAAAAGACAGTTGAGTGCTTGGGAACAGTGAACCATTACCAATATGAACTTTAAATCACAGTTAAACAAGAATTCATGGGATGTTCTGGTTCATAAGGAGTGTGCTGTTCATTGTGAGAGAGAAAAATGAGTGACCTCTTCTCAGCAAAGAAGAAATTCTTATTTTAGTTTTGAGGGGAATCTGCCTGTCCAAAAAAACCCTTTTAAGCAGAAATAAAACTTTCTTCCCAATCCTTTGAAATGGAAAGGGTGTGCGTTTTCTCTCTGACATTACCAATTGTAAATATGGGGACTAACACGAGAATTCATTGCTTTATCATTTGTAAAGTTTGTGTCTATAAGGTTTAAAACTGATTATTAACATTATTAAAAGTGTTTCATATCCATCCCCCCTTTTTACAGTGAAAAGCAACAAACACTGCCTGGGTAGTTTATGGTAAATGATCTTTGCTTGTGAAAAGTCATTATTTCCTGGGGAGTTTCTTGTTCTAAAGCAGATTTAATGACACAGAGTGGAAGATTGGGGATCATTATCAGGATGATGATGATAATAACAATAATAATGATAATAATAATAATAATAGAAATATTTATTTGATTGTCATTTGATTTATTTGCTTTGAAAGCTAAAAAGGACCTGCTGGTGCAGTGAATTTAGGGAACCACTGCTGCCTATAGGGATGATGCATTCAGAGATGCCACTGTTTAGAATGGCCAAACCCATGCAGATTTTCTGCCACACGTCTAGAGTGACATTTCCCTCCTGCTGTTGTGCACACAAATGGCTGGGAAGGAGAATCCAGATGGAAAAATCTCATTGGGAGGTTTAAGCTGAAAGCATTCCTGTGCAGGAGGACCTTGATGGAGACTGGACCCGTGCCCATGTGCCCATTCCCACAAAAGAGGGATCACACCAAGTGTGGGATACCCAGTGCCAGCATAGTTTGCAATGTATTAAATCCCTGCCCTTGTGACCTGTGCCCTGCTTTTGCTGCTTTTTGCATCACACAGAAGGACGGTGGCCTTTCTCTAAACCTACAGAAAATGTGTGTATTATCTACACAATATTTATATGGTATATAGATATTTTACAGGTGTAAACCACAGTGTTATGGATGCCATGGCTTCTTTGAAGGAAAACCCTGGAATGATAAAACCTGGTGGTTTTTCCAGGGGAAAATCCCCGGAATGATAAAAAAATGGTGGCACATCTGCTGTCTTAGCTCCTGGCAACAAGATATTTATAGGTCAGATAAAAACACACATCTCCTGGTGAAAATCCCAAACAGAACAGGTTAGTAACTTACTTGCTCACATGCCAGGAAGATGACAATGTCCCCCTTCTCTCTGGTGTGGTGTATCTCAAAGAGCAGCCTCAGAGCAGACAGGAAGGGGTCCCCGTGGGTGCTGCAGGAGTACACGACCTCAGCGCGGTGCCTGCTCCGCGCTCGGATCACGGGGACGCCGCCACAGAAATCCTGCAGGGTGCTGGACATGTGGGGGGCAGTGAGAATCACCAGCCTCAGCTCTGCTCGTGCTCTCAGGACGTCTTTCAGGAGGCCGAGCAGGGCATCTGTGGCCACGGTCCTTTCGTGCACATCATCCAGGACAATGACACCGTAATGGTTCAGAAGAGGCGTGGACATCATCTCCCTCTGGAGCATCTCATCTGTGCAGTACCTGCAACACAGACACACAGAACTCCACCAAGTTGCTTGGAATATTATTGTGAGAAATTAATTCAGTGTCTTGGGGGCAGCTTGGTTCTTTCTGTTCCAACAAGGAAGATTTGATAAGAACAGAGAGTATTTTGCAGACATTTCGCAGTCTCAGTTTCATGTTTAAATCCTTCCTCAAGCAGCTACAAACCCGATGTGATTCAATGACACTTGGTGGTACGGTGGTGGAAAAGATGCTCCAGGCAAAAGCAGAAATACTTCTGCCCTAAAATCATAACCTATTCATCTTCCAAACCATCTAAGCATACCACGCGCCATAAATGATTCCTGAGCTAGGAACTAATCCTTTTAGAGGAGGAAAAAATGGTGCACTTGAGGCAGAGCCAGAACCAAGACGAGCAATTAATTTACACCAAAAGGCCCTCCTCACTTCTATCTCTGCTGCTGGAATTTTTTTTCAAGGATATTGGTTTTGTTGTGCTGCTCAGCAGGACTTGGAATTCTTGAAGCAGGTTTTGATGTGTGAGAGGAAGGGATTCATCTCCCTCACAACAGGAGCAGCTGCAGGAAGTTCTGCTGCAGGATGAGGTTTAAGGAGCTCTCCATGGAAAGAGAGAGGACAGGCAAGAGGAAGAGTGGTGTAAATTGAATTTCAGAAGTGGTGAGGATCCTCTTCTCCACTGGAAACCAGCGGCTGAGAAAAAAGCTTGCCGTCTAGATGTGATAGTTTGTGCCTGCCATATTAAGGAGCCAGAGAAAATAACTCTCATAACTTTCTGGGAGGCTCAAAAGCTGAATCCCTGTGTTGCTGCTGTCACCTGCCTGTACTCACTACATTAAGGGCATTTCTTATCTCCCAAAAATCCCCCTGAACACTATTTTCCTCTTGTTGCTGGATATACCCTCTTCTAGCCATGTTTTTTGATTGCTCTTGAATTTTAACTTTACTTTGGGAAAAATTATCCCATGTTCTCTTACGATAATGAACGCTCCTGTACTGGAAAATAGAAAAAAAAAAAAGTAGAGGAAAAGAAATAGAGGTTACTGAGGTGCTTAATGAAGTTTTACTGTCCAGTAACCTTGCCCACTTAAATCCCTACTTTGATTTAGCACAGAATGCCTCCTTCAAGCCTTTTAGTGCTTATTGATTAATCACAAAATCGCTGGAGGAGAGAGCTCATTGTAGTCTGCAACTTCCTCATGAGGGGAAGAGAGGGGGCAGGCACTGATCTGTGCTCTGTGGGGGCCAGCACTGAGGGAATGGCTGGAGCTGGGTCAGGGCAGCTTTGGGCTGGATATCAGGGAAGGTTCTTCCCCCAGAGGGTGCTGGCACTGCCCAGGCTCCCCAGGGAATGGGCACGGCCCCGAGGCTGCCAGAGCTCCAGGGGCGTTGGGACAGCACTGCCAGGGATGCCCAGGGTGGGATTGCTGGGATGTCTGTGCATGGACAGGGGTTGGTCCTGTGGGTCCCTTCCAAACCAGGATATTCTGTGATTCTGTG
>WEIT01029166.1:0-17860 GCA_013389985.1 Dryoscopus gambensis
ATATATATATATTAATAATTTAACCTTTTATTTTAATTCCCTGTAACTAGGTGTAATGCTTAGCAGTTTATATACAGTTGATAACCGTGAATCATGTTTACAGTATGGAACTGTATAGTACTAGTACATTTTGTTCAGTGGATGAGGAAAAGCAGCAGCTACATAAGAAGTAAATAATGAGGGAGCTGTAATAAATCAAAATTCCATGATACCTGATGTTTAGGTGTAACCAGAATAATTCTTTTACTATAATGACTTTTAAAAGTCAAGTTGAGAAATTTTCCACAAAATGTTCATAAAGGAAGAGTAAAATATTCTTTACTTACCCATTTCAGTACTACTGAAATGTTTCAGTCTAAGGTAGAAATATAGGGTTAACATTTTATTATTCTCATATTTTAATTAATTGAATATTGGCTATCAGGCCATGAAATATGTTGAATTGATGTTATTATATAATTGTAATATCTAATATGGTGTTTTTAACATAGAAATGAAAGAGTTCAATATTTTTGACATATCTAGTATAGATGGTCTCACCCTTGTTACAACAGATTTTCTATTTTGTGGAAGAGTGTCTTTTGAATCTCATTTAGTAGCACTCAACACAAAATTAAAACTAGAAATTTCCCTTGGAGAAAAATTATTCTATTTTTACATACTGGCCTCATGGTACTATTAAAATGCTTTAAAACTGTTTTGATCTTAGGTTACTAATTTAGGTTCCTAGCTGTATTACTGAAGCTCTTAAAAGTCTCCTGACTAACTTCTTTAAACTTTTCCACATTGCATGTCTATAGGTGTGTAGAGATTTTTCACTGTTCGTATCACATGTGTCCCAGTTTTGTCACTGAACTGGATAAAACACAGAAAGTTTTGGAGCAGAAACTTGAACCTTGGTTTCCTTAACCTCTCTGCAACTGTGTCCTGCTTCCTAGTCAGCATGCAACATTTCCTTCATCCTTTCTCCAAATCTGACTTCAGTTTCTTTATTGAACTTCATTATTTTCTTCATAGTGGCAAAGCTTTCTTTAAAGAAATGGATAGCATTTCTTTATATTAATCAGACTAGCATATATCTAAAGATGATGGTATCTTAAGAGAGGGATAAAAGAACCGGTGCAATCTCCTTCAGCTGCTTTCCTGAGGTTGAATTTTAAAATAATGCTCTATGAAATATTCTGGTTGCACTTTTAAAGTATAAGTTCTTTCAAAGAATTATCACCCTTCTTCAGTAAGTCTTGTGGAAAAAGGGCAGGGCACACTCGGGCTGGGTGGGATGAATTATCTTTAAAAACATTACAATTACTCATAAGAGAGATACAGATAACCTTATCAGGTCAGACTCCAAAAACCCTAAATTGCAGCATTACATCCTATGTTGCAATGAGCCGTGTAGAGTTCAAAGTATCCCAGAATCCAGCTCATAACCGGGATAATTCCATACACATCTCAAATAAAAGGTCTACATGTTGATACTGAAATTTAAAAAAAGGAAAAACGAAAGGTAGTATCATATAATATAATGCATCTGTTTTCTTCCTTTTGTTTTATAAGAAGCCACAATCAACAGTTAAGTTATAATCAAGACTAAATCTTTCTCTAAAAAAGCTTCACGTCCTGAAAAATATTTCATTAATACACATGAATATATATTTTTGTAGAAAAAGATGAAATAATAAAATGCACGTGCATTACTGAAAATATATGTCAGGAAAGCTCAGCATAAGTTCATCATGGTGCTGAGTGCCAAGGACACGTTGATAAATTAACTTGTTAATTACATAAACCTGAAAACAAAAATTCCGCCTTATTGATGTTTACCACTGGTAAGAAAAAGTATCTCAAAATTTAATATTTCTGTAGCCTGCTCATTTGAAAGACTGTGCAGACGTCATAATTACATTGCCAGACTACAGAAAAAAAGCATAATTATGCTTAGCATTTATCTAGCACCTTTCATCCAAGCATCTAAAGTGCTTTGTAAACAATAACTAATTAAATATGCTTACAACTTCTTTTCTGGTGCAGACAACAAAAATAGTTCCCTTTCTTTATAAGTCTCTTTTATTTAATGGTGTTGGGTGACAGGTGGGAAGTAGAAAATTTCTTCTGATTAATGTTCCATTGGCAAGTTCATCGTTCATGCTTTGTCATTTTAGGAGGCTATGCAACTGCTGTTTTTATGCCTTCAAGCACCTGGTGCTTCAAGCACCCTAATACCTGTTNCGCATCACACACAAAAACATCTCTGGGACTTCCACTGCCCTTTGTGAAAAGCTGTTTTGCCTCCTAGACACGTCTGTATTAAACTCATGTTTTTGTCTGTTACTTCCTTTTACAACGGTGGAACGTCATAGAAAATCTTCATTAGGTCATATGTGATGGCATCCCCATAAAATCTAAGAAAACAAAATACAGCTTTAAGGCATATAAATTTTTCTGAGTATTCTGGATTATTTTTGAAGCTCATTATGTAAAAAAGACTCTTCACAGTAAAAAACACAAAAGATCGACAGAAGATCCAGACAACATAACAAATGTGTTCTGTGGCCCCACTTCAGTTTTCTCACCATTCTACAGCTGGGCAAGATTGAACACGTCCAGAAAAGTTTCACCAGGCAACATTCAATTCCTTCACATCACAGAATAAAAATAGGGGTAATGACTGCACACATGTGCAATCAAAGGACATTTTTCTCTCTCTGGTTGTAAATCTAGTGAATACAACATGGGAAGAAAGATTTGAGGAGATATAAAGGCCTGGGAAACAAAACGAAGTGTGTGCAACCTTATGAAAAATATATCTCTATACACATATGTTTATAGAACATTTATCTGTGTTTATGAATGTCTATAAACACACATATATATGCAGATATAAATGTATTAATTTATTAATTTATCCAAATATGCAATTTAAAAAAAAAAAGAAAGTTAAAGAGGAAATGAAGAAAAGATTCAAGTGTCAGAAGTTCATCAGGTTTCCTTAACTGTCTCATTTAACCTTCAGGATGTACTTTGTCTACTCATTAGAGTAGGTGGCTCACATTTTGTTCTGGCAGTTTATGTCTTTTTAAAATTTTACATTGATTCTTCTGAGATACCTTGTCTGTCCCTTCTGTAGTTTGGAACACACCTTTGTAAATGCTGTAGCTATATTCTGTGAATATTTAATACAATTGCTGTTTTCTTGTAGGAAAGATGAATCATCTAGGTTCTGCCTTAGGAGCTGGGAGCTACTTAAATATGCAACTATTTTCTTCAAGTCATTCCTGTAGGCAAGAGGGAGCACATCTGCTCCCTAGCAACTGGAAAAAATTCAATAAACGAAGCTTCATAAAGCTATTTTTTTTTCAGGATTTCCATGAGATTTTCCTACAAAAGAATATTAACAATTGCTGGAAGCTATTTTTAAAAAATAAAAAAAAATATTCTGAACTGAAAGAATGCATGTTTGAAAAATATCAATATATCTGAGGGGTTTTTTCCATTGTTATTATCTGTAATGGGATACTTTTTTTTGGTGGGAAATAAGCAAAAGGAAAATATTTCTATTTACTCTTGATGTCCTAGTAAAACTAGAAGCCATAAGACTTGTTCGAATTTAAAGACTAAGCTGAAGAACGGTTTACAAGAAATGCAATGACTACAGATCAGAATTATCCAAAGTAAAAAAATTATATGGGCATGTTGGTGGCCCATCCAGGCAGTGAAAAGCCTACCCAGCTTCCAGTGAACACTTGGGTGACTTGTAGGCAGTGTTTTTGCTGCAATATTTCACATACCAATCACCATCAGAGGAAAGAAAGAGTAATTAAGACTTGAATAAAATCTTAAAATTGAAGCCTAGCTCTGACAGATGTCACTCAGCTTGATAATTTGATCAGACAAGAAAAAAACGGCAGTAGAACCTGATATTTTGAGAACTATTCGGATCCAATACATACCTTAAAAATACTATGAATGCTTTCACCAGCAGAATTCATATCAGATGCAAAATTACTGTCATCGTGCCAGATGTTGTTAGTACAGCAACATCATTACAGATGTGCCCAGAGACTGTAGACTAAATTGGGAGCCATTATGCTGAGTGTTATACATAGTACAGAATGGTATTTGATTGCCTAAACTGATAGTCTAAACTGTCAGAACAGGTTGAGGAAGGAAACAAGGGCACAGAAAGAGGTCAAAGACTGGCTGATTCCTCAAGGGTGGGTGTGAAAGCAGAAGAGGTGGATTCCGACTCAGCCATCAAGCTACAAAGCAGTATTTGCCCAGGAGCTGAGTTACCACTGGGAGTGGAATTGTGCAAATACATCTCAAAAATAGGTGATTGTGCAAATACATCTCAAAAAGTCTCTGTGTCTTCTAGATTGTAGGTGATTCATGTTGAGCTGCTGAGAAACATGGACAATGCAAACTTCATTTTTCATAGTACACACATTCCTGTCTTCCTCTGAGCTTCTAAAGAAGCCATCACAGTGTCCAAAATCACGGTAACCTATGTGCCAACTCATTGCAGAGATGACTTTCACATAACGTAAATGACCTAAATATGTCAGAGTTATAGACGTTAGAAACTGACTAAAATGGAAATATCTTTGTTGAATAAGCAGAAATTAATTTTTGCTATCATAAAATCAGCAAATCATAGCATCATTTAGGTTTGAACAGATCTTTAAGATCATCAAGTCTAACCAGTAGCCCTGCACTGTCACATCCACCACTGAACCATGTCCCTAAGTGCCACATCTACATGTCTTTGAAATACCTCGAGGGATTGTGACTCAACCACTTCCCTGGCCAGCCTGTTGCAATACTTGGCAACTCCTGGTGAAGAAATTTTTCCTAATATCCATCTAAATCTCCCCTGGTGCCACGTGAGGCCATTTCCTCTGGTCCCGTCACTTGTGACTTGGGAGAAGAGACTACCCCCCATCTCACTGCAACCTCTTTTCAGGCAGTTGTAGACAGTGATAACGTCTCCCCTGAGGCCTCCTTTTCTCCAGACTAAACAATCGCAGCTCCTTCAGCTGCTCCTCATTAGGCCTGTACTGCAGACACTTTGCTGATTTTGTTGTCCTTCTCTCAACACACTCCAGCACTTCAATATCTTTCTTGCAATGAAAGGCCCAAAACTGAGCACAGGATTTGAGGTGTGGCCTCACCAGTGCCAAATACAGGAGGATGACCACTGCCCTGGTACTGCTGGTCACACTATTGCTGATACAGGATGTCAACGGCCTTTTTGGCCACCTGGGCACATGCTGGCTCATGTTCAGCTGCTGTCAACCAGCACACCCAGGTCTTTTTCCACTGGGCAGCTTTCTGGCCAATCTTCCTTCCCCAAGTCTGCAGCATTGCTTGGGGTTGTTGTGACCCAAGTGCAGGACCTGGCACTCAGCCTTGCTGAACCCAAAGCAACCGGCCTCAGTCCACTGATACAACCTGTCCAGATCATTTCGTAGAGCTTTCCTACCCTCAAGCATTTCAACATTCCTGCCCAGCTGTCTGCAAACTCACTAAGGATGTACTTGATCCCTTCGTCCGGGTCATTGAGAAAGATAGTAAACAGGACTGGTCTCAAAGATGAGTTAATTCTGGATAATTGCTTCTAATTCTAAGTATTTAACTCTTCCTTTTCCCTTGGAATTTTAATATTCAGCATGGACTAAATTACAAATCAACTGGCTGCCAGTGGTTTAAAACAGTTCTGACATCTTCCTCAATACAGGAGATAGCAAAATAATTAATATGTACAATGTTATAATCTAAGAAAATGGACATATAGAAAGAAACAAATGTTGGTTAGTTGTTTGTGTTTTTTAATCTAGTGAGAAATTGTTTAAGTTTACAAGTTGCTAATATATCCGATATGCTAAAGCTAGCAACTACTAAACTTCCAAACATGCTAAGATTGAACGCTACATCACAATATCCAAAAAGGTTATTCTAAGTACTTTAGAATGATAAATAAGAAATTATTCTCGGTTTCATTTTGAGAGAAGTTAAGAAAAAAATCTTGTTTTCGTGAGTTGAAAATGCAGTAAATTAAAATTTGAAAAGCTAATGTAAAAAAAAAAATATGTTCAGTAATTTCTCACTCTTCAAGAAAAATAATTAGCAGTGAAAAGCTCTGTTTACAGGATTTAATATTTATTATCTTTATACGTAAGCAAAAATGTTATGTTTGTTCTTGAAATAAAGCTTTTTCTACATTCTAGATGAGTGTGTGTATATCCATTAGATACATATAATGACTATAGCTGTTATAATCAATGTTAAGGACATTATAGGTGATATGGAAATATATAATTATTATGATCCATTTAAAAAAAAATCAAAAATATTCTATAAAATTGTCATTGAGTAAAATGAATTTCACTCAAAATTATAGCTCCATATTAGCATGCATTCAAACTATGCAATAGCTTTATGAAGAATTACACTGATGGTTATTCTGTTTACCCAGGAAGAATACCAATTTATTTACCTATTTTGATTTTTGCAGAATTGGAAAGAATTGGAAATACTCCCAACAGTATTACGTTTCTCAAAGATACTGTGTAAAATTTTAAATATGTATAAAGAATTTCCAAATTTTATTCCAGAACATGCTTTGTATTCAGTGATGGTACTGTGATTTTACTCATGTGCTTTACTCTCCCTGTATGCAATCTCTAATTACTGGTTGAAGGTCAAGTGAGTGAGTTATGTCAATTGATTCTAATTTTACTACAGAACACAATTTTTCTCACATTATTCCATTGACTATGTACTGTTACTAGCACACTGGAGTTGACCAATGCAGTAATATTTCAAAAGTTATTTCAACTTACTTTAAATTTGTATGTATTTCTACCTAAACTATTCTTCTTGTGAGTAAACTTAAGAAAATGTCCAAATTACTCATTTCTGTAAAAAGTGTCATAGCTGAACTCCTCTCAGGGTAAGAAATTGATGCAGTTATTGAAAATTACAACTGAAGCCTACTATATAGGATCCTTTTAAATGAGATCTTTAGCATTTACTTTTATGCTAAGAGGCAGTGGAATAACATTACTAGGAGTCATATCAAAAATAATATGTTCAAAGGTCCTTTAAACTTAATTATAAATTATTTTAATTTAAACTGTGATAGTATTCTGCGAATGATTTATTACAGTAATATTAAATGTTCTTCTTCATAGTATAGCAATTTTCCACTTCATTGCTGCCATTTAAAAATGACGTCAGAAGTTGCTTCACTTATTTCTTCTTCTTAATGATTTATTGTCATGGTTGCAAAGCATTTCAGCTGGCTACTATAGTCTCCTCTTTCCTCAGTGCAGTTAAAGAATACCTTTATGTTTTCTCACATTATATTAAAAATCTATTTACCTTTTTAAGGTCTAATTGCTATGGTTTGTCTAGACAGCAATGGAAAATTCAGTATCAATGACTATGATGAAATTTTAATATGCAACACTAATTATCCTTTAATCCTTAGATATGTTTGTTGACTATGTCACAATTTCCAATGCTTGTTAACGTCAAAATCTAAACAGTGTAAGAGAAAACACAACAGGAAAGAATTTTCAAGGATTGTTCACGCTCTTAACTTTGAGTCACAGTGGAGCTTCAGCTCCTAAATACTGGATCAATTGTAAACAAAATCTGATTTTTGCAGATTTGACTGCAGCATTAGCTCATTCATTGCAAACCTGGTTTTTACTTTTTTTATAATTAAACTTTGTTACATATATATATATGTACACATGTAACACTACTACAACACCAAAAGCCTGACCAAGGATTGTTATTAACAATAACCTCCCCTGAAGCAGGTTGCAAAGGCAGTCTAATGTAGTGCTCAACCATCCATGCTGTTAAATTATTCCTAGTTTCTAACCATAAAGTCCTTTGCCATACATTAGTTCTTACAGCAAGTCCAAATCAAAGAGAATGCAAACAAATAATTTTTCTTATAAAAAGGGAATTTAGTCTGTAGAAAAGTGTGGATTTCTTTGTTGATTGTCTTTTGTATTTTACTCAAGAAACCTGAAGAGCGGCTTTGTAAAAATGATCTCATGGTGCAGTCCCATCTGTCAAAATCAAAAATAGTCCCAGGATTTCTTTAAGCACCTAAATCACAAGAAAATATATCTATAATACCTCTCCTGGTATTCTTTTAAGCAAAGTTATACTTTTTATGCACTTCAATAAAAAATGAGCATAGCGCATACTCAGTACGATGCTTATATCATACAAAATTATGTGGTTCTTGCACGTCAGAAAATAAAATTATGATTCTGAGTCTGAAAAATCTTCAGATTTTGAAGACTAACCTGACATAATTTTCATATCATAGAATGTACAGAATATACTATTAAATATTTTGAGATAAAAAACTTTTTCAGAAGGAGGGCACAGGAAAGAAGGTGGCAGAACATGGCCAAGAGGAGGGAGGAGAGGGGACATGGAACTAAGTTTCTGCTCTGAGCTCCTCCATTAGTGAGCTGTTGTACAATTAATGTTAAGGTTGAAAGAGACAGGCTACCACTCCCTTCAAGATCACTAACTTCTTACCTTAATTAAGAAGCAAGTTTAGCCTCTGCTGAATGATGGCATTATTTTTCTTGTAGATTAAAGAGTATCTATTGCTCGTGAATTACACCTGGATCTCTTCCAGGACAAAGCAACATATCAGAACTGGGACAGATGCCATAAATGCCTGCTTGACACACAGTAATCTACTTGCAAGTGAAAGAACAAGAAATAATCCATGTGATTATTGATAGCTGAATTATCTTCATGCTGTAAGTACTCAGACATTTTGGTTCCTTGGAAATACCTAATTTTAGGGTATTTAGATAGTAAGAAAAGTTCTATGTTTCTGAACATCTCCTGTCTTAAGAACTGAGAATTTCAAACTGAGAAGCCTGGAAGAGGTTCCTCAAGTCAGATGCAGAGTGGTACAGTCAAAAGATTAACCTGGTAGTTTGCAGTGTATGAAATTATCCTCAAAATTCTTTTGCACTAGAAATTAAATGCATTTCATTATGTCATTGTCGTGGTTTGACACTGGTTTAAACGCCAAACACAAAATCCAATTATATGCATAAGGGGAATATGGATTTATTGAGAAAAGTGTAAAGGAACTTCGGGGCAAAACAAGGTCCACACTTAAGCAGTTGCAATATACAGAAAAGTTTATTACTAACAGAATGAAGAGCAAAAAAAGGAAATTATAAGAAAGCAAAGCAAACCTTTAAACATCTTTCTTTCCCAGTGCCTTCTTCTTTACTACAAACCTCTCACAAGTGAAAACAAAACAAAAACATGGGATTTTGGTCAGAGTTGCACTTTTTTAAGAGTCTTTTTATGCTTAAGGAAAACAGGTTCTTCTGCTGTGCCATAGAATTTTTCACAAACCAACAGTCCACCCGGAAAAACATCTGTTGAAGTGAAAAAGATATCTCTCATGAATCTTTTGCAGTCTTCCCACACTGCTAAGTCATGGGCCACAGAAAAAAAAAAACCTATGGGGTTTTAGTCTTTTAAGGATGGGTTCTCTCAGCCTGAAAGCAAAGGTTTTCTGTTTCGAATCTCTAACAGCTTTTCACATCTTCTATGTGGCCTGGCATGGGCCTCTCTTTAACAGTTTCTCACAACTTCTATATGGCCTGTCGTGGGCCTTTCTTTAAAATCAGAGGCTGCACAAGAATTTCCCATCCCTCCAAGTTTTTTCAAATGGATTAAAGATTTTCTATGGCTTTACAAGAAGCATTTTTAAGCTCCGCACCAAAAGTCGGTGCAACCGCCCTCTTTTCCCACAGTCAGTTCCATCCCACGGTCTCGCCCTTCCCCTCTATTTCTGACCTTGGGGTCACCATGTTCAGCTTCGTCCCAGGTGACTTTACTTTTCTCTTCTTTCCTGGCTGACTTCAAAGAAAGAGTGTCTTTGTCGGCTGTGGTGTGTGGTGTTTCTTCAGTTTGGCGAGAGCAGTGCTGGATGCAAGGGTGCCCCGCCGACCCTGCCGGCTCCGTGCAGGGTCTCGGCGGCTTCAGATCATTTTGGCCACGCGGTCTCGGTTCCACACTGCCTGCGGAGCCCAGACAGCTCTCCCGCCGCCACCGCACTGAGGGGTCAAGGAGGGGACTTGGCCCGGGCTTGGAGGCCTCCTCCTCTGGCCACCCCTCGGACCTTGAGAGAAGAAACAAACAGAAACTTCCCGCGCTTGCTTCCCTATAAATATGCGATTGCAGAGGCGTTACCAGCCCTCTCATTGGGTTACCAACTTATCCATCAACCAAGTTTCAACCTACCACAGTCATTTATAAGTTAGTATTAATTAAAGAATCACCAAGGGATAATTAATCTGCAGATACAGACGTTTCTCCCTTATACCTTACCTATATTTAAAGTAAATATAAGAAAGATACAATTAAAAATATTATACCTAGCCTGTATTGTCTAAAATCAATACACTGAATTAATAAATGTAAATCAACAAGCACTAATGTTAAATAAATGTTAATTGGTAAAAAATTTTCTGTCACTATAGAAGACCAAATCATTTGCAGAAGATCTCTGGTATTGAACAGGAGGAACAGGCATTAAAGAAGAAGGTTTTATTTTTTTTCAGCATACATGTCACTGGGAGACTTTGAGCAGGATTTACAAATCCTAATCTTATTAAAGGCTAACAGTAGGTTCAGTGCTCTTGAGAGGTGTGAAATGCTGTATGGAAGAAGACACTTCTTTGTCTTATCGTTCATAAACTCTAGACTTGAAGCAACTGCTATAATCTTGCAGTTTGATCTCTGACTTCAGGGGGGCCTAATGGGGCCTGATACAATTTATCAGTCCTGCCGCTGGTGCTAAACTAAAGCGTGCTTTAGTTAAACGCTCTTGATATAAGTGTTCCCAGCAAGAGAGAAGGGAGCAGAATTTTTGAGATGTTATTGCAATGGCTCAGAAAATGCAGTTGAATTTGAGTGCCAGGTCTGAATTTATCTTGCTTAGGCTGAAGTGATAGGATCATGTTATATGCTTGTGATCTAGCATGAAGAGCTTGCTTTTGCTATTTTTATCCCTTCTGTAGGCTTTTATAGGTTGTGATCATGGCCTCACCCCTTAGTTTTCTCTTAGACTTACTGAACAGGTTGAATAGG
Source organism: Dryoscopus gambensis (assembly GCA_013389985.1). Lineage (NCBI taxonomy): Eukaryota > Metazoa > Chordata > Aves > Passeriformes > Malaconotidae > Dryoscopus > Dryoscopus gambensis. The sequence continues at coordinate 11,161 of WEIT01029166.1, forward strand.
TTGAACTTTTCTGATTTATTTACTCAGAGCCTAATTGACCCTTCTTTAAAATGTGATAAAAAATTCTTGTATTGCTAAGTAATGCCCATATTTGGCAACTAATTTATAACCTGCATGTCAGTAGATAACATACCAAAACATTAACAGTATAAAAAGTACCATTCAGTAATACACATGACTGCCAGTAGATAACATACCAAAACATTAACAGTATAAAAAGTACCATTCAGTAATACACATGACTGCCAGTAGATAACATACCAAAACATTAACAGTATAAAAAGTACCATTCAGTAATACACATGACAATAATTAACCCGTATCCAAAAGTATTTAAAAGTGCAAAGGTGGAGAACCAATTGAAGCTGTAAATTACGTTCAGGTGTAAACACACTCCGCCACACACATCTTCTCGTGTATTTCCTCATTCTCCTTTCATGTAAAAATCTATATTCTTTTATTTTCAGCATACAGCATATTATGTCGTGACACAGACATCATTGTGGTGATTTCAAGTGTTTTGTGGATGGTTTTAGAGGCAGCAGCACTTCTGTAACTTTGTGGCTACATTTAAAGGTATCATGCAAGTAGATCTCTAACCACTGTCCATTCTCCCTATTTGCCTGAATCCTACTGTAGCAAAATAAAGGATATTAATCCCTTATCCTAATTTAGCATTAGTATTTAGGTGTGCTGAAGCCTTAGTCTGCAAGCTGTGATATGTTGAACTTTTACCTAGTTAAGGAGGCCCCAGAGCTGTTTGGAGCTGGAAGATAAGGAAGCAAGGAAGATTTCTACACTCATCAGCCAAAGCTGCAACCTTAAATGTAAGAAAAGAAATGGGCTGCCTAGAGACAATGAAGGATTCCAATGAGGAATGGGAAGACCCCAGACATTAATACTGGTTGGAACTGTATTGAGAGAGGTGGGGCATTTAGATTGTAAGGTAGAATTGCACAGGGATTTCTTTGTTCAGGATCCATTTCTGGAGGCACCCAGCTCGAGGTTTCTACTGATGTATCACTGAAATAAATTACCTTATTAGACCTAAAGCCTGAGACTCTGCTAAGCATAGAGTGGAGAAAATTCTTTAACGTCTACCTATTTTTGTCCCTCACAATTTCATCTAATTCTTGCAAATTTTCCACTTGCTTTTTCATGTGAAAGCATCATGTTTCCCTCTACTGTATTCTAATTCATTTCAAAGATATCACTGTAATTATTTAGGTACCTATTTACATGACACCAATGAATGTGTCATAGTTACTGGGTTCAGATGCATGCTCAAACACCTCAGGTCCATGTGTGATTGAGACCACTCCTACTTCTTCCATTACTTGCCTTTCATGAAAAAGACCTCAGCCGCCCTTGCTTCTTACACCTTAAACTTTCCACCCTGTTGATTTTTATATTTTTTTTAGGTATAATGGGAGATATAAAGTAGAGTTTTGGAGAATTTAGTAATACAAAGTTGATATTAGTAATATGAAACTATGGAAAGGGAATAGGCAGACAGAAGGCTCAAATACTGTGCCAGAGAGATCCATGGAGAAAAAAACCCCAGCCTATATATATGTTACAGCCTATAAGTACTTCTGGAAAAAGGACTTGAGGCAGCACTCTGTTGGTACACTTAACAGGGGAACTCAGCAGGAGTTACAACACCAAAGGAAGCCAGTACAATTTGGCAGAAATGTCTTTGTCTTTATTGTCTAAATCAGCTATATAAGGATTTTATGCTTCTGCTATACTACCAAATGAAACCCTTTCTTTTTTCTTTTTTCTTTGTTTGATTAGAAAATTGATATTCCTGATTATGTTCTGAACAGCTAAAATGCCTGATGTGAGATTAAATGAATTCCTTTTATCTGAGTATAAGAGGGAGAGCACCAATTTTCCTAATATTAGAAAGCACACAATATGAGAGTATGTAATTTAAAACACATTAGCAGCTGGATATTTCCCAATCCTTCACTGAGCTGTCTGTAATGGAAGTGTATTGTGTAATAACCCCTTTTACTTGCTTATGCTCTGTATGACATGGCAAATCTGAGGACTGTTTTAAGGTGAGTCTCTGATAAGTACAGAACCTAGATTATAATCAAATCTTTTGATAGGAAGTTCAATAGTACAGTGAACATGACAATTATGAAGGATAGTTCACTTCAGGAGAAAGAGAGAATAAATTCTCCTAAAATTTTGAATAACCTATGTTAAATCTTGGGAATGTGGTATGTAAATTAGACAAGAGTTCAGGAAAAATCAGGGAACCCAGATCCTTTGAAGTAAAACTTCAGGCCTTAGCTTTTTAGAGATTTTCTTCTGCTTCTAATTATTCTCTCAACTTCCAGAAGACAAGTGTCCTAGCAAGGCCCACCACTAATTCTCTGAATTACAGAATGCATTTTAATAAGTATTTTGAATGTTACCCGAGACAACACTGATGACTGCAAAAACTGCAGTTTGTAATGAACAAGCCCATCTTAGTAACCCAAGATCATTATATAGAAGTCTGTTTTCATACTATAAGGGCAGTTTACTCTAAAAGTACTAGCATAACTAAAGTGAAATGTGATGGCCTCAAATGTAAAGGCCCCACTTTGAAGTAATGTGAAATCCAGATTCTGTTTTCAAACACATATAGTAACCCCCAATTATGCTAAATCTTATTGTTATTCATTATATTTTTGATAATAAAAAGTTATAAAATTATAAAATGTAATGAGGAGAACCAAATAACTCAGTCCTGTATCTCTTCTCTTCGAATGTGGTCATTTTTGTCTACCTAAAACAAAGACTTGCAAATACAAAGCAGTAAGTTTCAATGGTTTCTCTAAAGAATAACACCTTTTTTTAAGCTTTAAAGTTGGTTGGATTCAAATACTTACCTCTCTGTAAGGCTTGGAGCCTTTCTATTCTGCTCAAAGATTTCCAGCAATTCTGTAACAGCAGCTGGGAAAAGTCATAGAATTTTTGTAATTGTCTCCAGTCCTTGAGTCACAAAGCAGGAAAAAACCCTAATACTGGGAACTAATATGTCTTTTGCTACTTCTGGAATATAAACTGAGAAGCAAAATCAAGTAAGATTTGGTTTTCTGTTTCTGCATGCACAGATTTACACTGGTGGAACTGGGCCAACAATTCCATGATGGAAAACAATTTTAAAAAAACCAATTAGGCAAGTCATCCTCACAATCTTAGACCTGTCTTCAAAATGAAAGTGGATTCTGATCATCTTGTGGAACCTAGTTTTCATCATATAAAATTCTAATGACTTATAGATGCCCAGGAGGTCTTACACCATCTTTTATATTTCTTGGACCTCCTAAAGGCAATAAAAACCTGACATTTTTGAGGAAATTTTTACTGTTCTTCTTTCCACTTATATGTAATTTGAAGCAAATAGATTCTTGCTGCCTTTTCTTCCCTTCCCTTTCACTTACAGGCAACTTGAAACCACTTGTCTCACTAACAACCACAATTTTTTTTTTCACATTAAACATAATGTCTATGTACTTTAAAATTAAATTCAACATGTCTGAATTTTTTCTTTTTCAAAAACTATAGCCTTTAATTTTGTCCCAACACATATTCTTGCATCTAAAATATACATAAGTATTGCTAAGCAACGCTTAGCAGATGCTGTTTTTAGAAACTTCTGCTTATACAACAGCAACTCTTTAGTATTAATCATGCAAATTATAATGATGTTCTTCAATAGAAATCAAATTTTAGCCTGTTAATGACCTTTATAGACATTTTTGTGTCAGCAGCAATCATCTGTACATGAAGTTCAACCACATCTGCATAAGGCAACTTTATAAGATCTTACTGTTTAAATCAAAATGAAATCATCAATTATAACTCCACTAATATCAGTCTAACATTATAATGCAGTGGCAATTTGTTCCTGCTTGCCACTGCTGGCAGAACTAAGCAGCACACAAATTTTTGAGATAGATGCACAAGTAATCAGTTATGTCACCTTATTGATGTATTCATGATTATCCCTTAATGAGGCAGAATTTCTTAAGAGGGAGTACTTGTCCCTAATGAATGTTTCTTCAGATGCCAGATTTGTTTGTCTTTTACACCTGCTTTCCTTATATGACCTGCTATCCCTAATTACTATTTATAGGTACAGTGGAAAAGCAAAATTCTTGAAACAGCAGTAGATAAAAGATCCTGCATTTCATTACAGGAAAACAGACTTCGTGACAAAATAAAATGAGATTCTGACATGTGATCGAGGTCTTAATTCAAACAAACAAACAAACAAATACAAAAAGGGATGAAAATACAATATAAGATTTTAATACAAGATAAAGAATTGGCAGCCTTCTAATGGACTACTGATGGCATTTGAAAAATCTATTTCTTTGTTTTCTGTCTCTCTCTTCAATTCAAAAGCTGGAGCCTAATTTACCAGATACTAAATTTGTTCAGTTCCTGTTAATACTGACTGGTTGGAAGACTGATAAAATAGCCACAAAAATCTGGTAGGGTGTAGAGAGGGCAGTGCTCAACAGCCCACTAACAAAATGGAATCAGGAAGTGACTTGAATAGAGTGGAATCCAGAGTCCTGTTATATCATGGAATTTCTTATATATTATTTCATCTCATGGGAACGGGGATATCTTGGCACCTGAAATGGAATTAAAAATCATCATTTATCTCTAAGAGAATTAATAGTAAATTTGTTTTGTTTTGTTACTGTGCATATGTGGGGTTTTTTCTTTTCTTTTTTTTTCCTCCAAAAATTATAATATATCTATGGGTATGACTGTAGAGAAAAACAAGTTTTCATCTCCAAAGCCCTGGAGAGAACACTGTATTTCTTTTAGAAATGCATTTATTAAGACTGTGCTTCCCAAATCTAAGAGTACAGCTCTTACTACTTTATTAAGCTGTCATGATCATTAAGTTGTAGTTTCTGTCTTTTAGTGTTGTCTTTATGTCCTACTGTAGAATGTACAGTTTTGAAATACCTTTTGATGTTATTTTTTTTTAATTGTTTGAAAAGCTCTTTCGACCTTAATTATTTACTTGCTGTGAAGCCTTACTGGTTTATTCAGTTTCTTATAAAATGTCACCTCAACCATTTTTTTTATACAGATTTATACTTGTTAGACAATAGTATTTATATGATGACTTAATGAAGGCAGTGGCAATTCATATTTCACTTCAAAGAAAAAATATTTTATCTAATTCTCTACTTATTTCTAATGAACAATGTGGCAATTAATAATCTTACTGATATTTTCATAGAGTATTTGTAGTAAATGCTAAGTGGTTGTAGAAATTCTGTCATTATTGAAGAAAATATATATGCATGGGATAAGAGCCTTGCAAAGTATTTATTCACAATCATAGAGAACAATAGAAAAGCTGGAAATTGGACTCGATGATCCTTGCTGGGTGCCTTCCAACTCAGCTTATTCTGTGATTCTGTGAACAGTTGCTTGGACATTGGAGGAGCTGATCTGAGTGCTAGGTCATTCAGCCTTCATTTTTTCTAGGCAACTTGTAAAAAACCTCTAGTGACAGAAACTGCATCATCTTTGACCAGTCTGTTTCTGTATTACTCTCCAGGTTTTCTTTCTGTTTTGTTTTCATTTTCTAAATGTACACTCTGAACTTCCCAAGCCACAGTTTATGGCTGCTTGCCCTTGTTATATCATCTACCACAAATTCCTACGAAAGTCTGCACTGAGAATGAGTTTCAGTTTTGAAATACACACCTAACACTTGAATGGGCAAACACGAAAGAAGAATTAACCTTTTTTGCTGCATACAAATTTTTTATAACTGTAGGGCAGAATTGCTTGTGGCTCTCTATGTTAAAAATAAGATTTTGAAAGTACAAGTGCAGTAACAGTAGGATTTTAGAACCACATTTTGACCTTTCAGGAGTTACCCTTCCACCAGAAGTACAGTCTGATCACCCTCAGCAAGTTCCTTGCTTGTAAAGCAAAGAAATTCACACTACAGAGGTATGATCAGTAATTAGTATGCAACTGCTGGCTTTGCCCTGGTAATTCAGTGAAGGTATCATCAAAATCGTAGTGTGTTGATTACACATTAACTTTCATACATTACCAGTGGACCAGTGAATTGATGATATATGTCATGGTTTGACACTGGACACAATGCCAGTGCCCCATGAAAATATATTTTTACTAATAATGGTTGTGAGATGGGATCAGGAACAGAGCAGAGCAGGCTCAGACTTAGAAATAGGGAAAAACTTTATTAAGCTATACTAAAGGAAAGAAACACACAGGAAACAGAATGAAAACTCTCCGAAACTTTCCTCCTCCTCCCAACTTCCACCCTTCACACAATCAGACAAAACCTTGGATTTCCTGATCAATTAACAATACTCAAATAATCAAGTCGCAGTCCATCAAAGAAGAGAGGAGTCTCTCTTGTAAACCATAGTGTCCTTCCATGTCTGGTGCTCTCACCACCATCCATGGACCCAAACTGCCCTCAGGATTCAACGATGCTTTACCAAGTACCAGAAGATCCTTTTTTGGGACAACAGTCCCCCCCATTTTATAACCCCTGGGGCCGAGGGTTTCTTCTGCTCTGAAGACAGGGGGCACGACCACACCCTCTTCCTGGTCTTCTGCTCTGAAGACAGAGGGCACCACTACACCCTCTTCATCCTCTCTCCTTCTTCCTCCACTTCACACT
>WEIT01029166.1:18033-30173 GCA_013389985.1 Dryoscopus gambensis
ACCATCTCCTCATCTCTCCACCCTTCCATTCTGCAGAAGCTGGCTCAGTTCCATTTCCTTCCACCCTCTCTCTCTCCCCAGGCTCCGGCCTACCTCTCTGCTCAGACCGCATGGCTGGCCCTCCCCCACCCAGGCCCAGGCCCCAGGCTTCAGGCCTCAGGTTGGCGGAGGAGGAGATCTGCTCCCTTCAACGACTGGAACACAAAATGGAAGTTCCTCTGTGATTCTCTCCTTTATCTCCCTATGTTCTCAGAGGTGACAAACCTCTTCAGTGGTCATGCCAGGTGTCAATATTCAGTCTGACCACTGATTTGTTTAACTATAACTTCCTTAAAAAACTCACTTCCTTTCAAACCAGGACAATATATTACTGTAGACCATCAGGTAAGTACCAATTGTAAAATATAAGACATAAACTTTGTTGTTTATGTGTTTTTGTCAGAACAAGATAACTTGATGACAAAGACAACAGCACAAGCATTACACTATCAACATCCTTCGCAGAATTCACAGAATTCACAGAATGTATGGGTTGGAAGAGACCTGCAAGACCATCGAGTCCAACTCGTGCCCTAACACCTCAACTAGATCATGGCATCAAGTGCCATATCCAGTCTTTTTTTAAACACATCCAGGGATGGTGATTCTACCACCTCCCCAGGCAGTCCATTCCAATATTTTATCACCCTTTCTGTAAAAGCTTCATCACTGAACAATGGACATTGGACATAAAATTGGATATGGGCCAGCAATCTGTACTCGCAACCCAGAAAACTGATCAAATCCTGGGCTGCATTGAAAGTAGTATGGCCAGCAGGTTGAGGGAGATGAATTTCCCCATCTACTCTGCTTTCATGGGACCCCACTTGGAGTACTGCAGTCAGATTTGGGGTCCCCAGTGCAAGAAAGACCTGTTGGTGTGTCCAGGGAAAAACCACAGAAATGATAAGAGGACTTGAACACTTCTCCTATAATAAAAGGATGAGAGGATTAGGGTTGTTCAGCCTAGAGGATGCTCTAAAAAGACTTTATAGCAGCCTTTTAATATATAGCAAGGGCTTGCAAGGAAAATGGACAGAGACTTTTGTCAAGGCCTGCAGTGACAAAATAAGGGTTAGCAGTTTTAAACTGAAGGAGTTTAGAGCTCTGGAGTGGGGTTGCCTGGTGTAGGTCTCCGAGAAACTGCATTTCACACTCCTAAACTGTTTCAGAGCAAATTTCATAATACCTTTCTGCAGCCACAGCACCAAGCCAGGGCCAATGGGGCCAGGGCTGCAGGTTTTGGTGTCCAGCAAGTCCGTTTTCTTCCCCCTGCAATGCAGCAACATCTCAGAACTGCAGTGCTGATGCCAGCTGGAAAGAAGCAGAGAAACCTACACTGCAGGTTTGGAGCTGCCCCAGACAATGCCAGTACCCCCCATTCGCCACCAAAACTGTTTTGTAAGATCCTACCTTCCGATTTTTGTTCCAGGAGGAAGGTTGAGCCGAGTGGGGCTTCTCTGCCATATTTTCTTTGTCTTCTGATCCACAGGGTATTCCAAAGCAGCTGCCATTTTGGAGAAGGAGCTTCTCCGCCATACTGTCTTTGTCTTCACATCCATGCTGTTGGCTGTGGTGGCCACTATCCTGGGGGAGTGGCTTATCTGCCATCTTGTTCCCCTTTTTTCCCAGAGAGTCCATGGGATTCAACATCTTTGTATCTTGTGATTATTACTGTTATCTTGGTTGTTGCTGTTTTATCTTTAGCAAACTGTAATTTTTTTCATTTATATCTTCGTGAAAGGGTAACTAATTTTGGTGTGCCCACCTGTAGTGGTTTGGTTCGCATTTTTACCTTCTGTGAGATAAGAATTAGGAGAAATGCAAAGCCGGCTCCATACTGTAAAACATATAAAGAAATTTATTAATAGAAATAAAAGAAAAAAAAGTAATAAGGGTTAGAATAAACCTTCAGACCACTTTCCTCCCCCCATCCTCCTCCCTCCTTCCACTTATAACATAAAGACACAAACTTGGGATTATTTCAGTCAGTTTACCACCTCTATAATAGTCTTTTATCAGTTCACTTAGGGAGAGGAGTCTCTTTTGCTTATGCTATGGGGCTTCTTCACAAGAAGCAGTCTTCTCATGGCTTCAATATCACAGGACAACAGCTGCCTGGGATGGTTCTCTGTTGGCCATGTGTAAGTCCCTTTCCTCGATGTACAGCTTTCCCCACAACTGTTTTTGAGGGCTCAATTCTAGCTAATGGGGTATTATTTTAAGGTTGAGCTGTTCCAGAGCAAAGGTTCTCTTCATTTACCTCTGAGATCATCTCTAGGAACAGAGGTCTTCTTCTTCCTGGGAGCAAGGGTCTTCACTTCATCACTATCTCTCTCTCTTCAGGCTTCTCATTGGATCACAGCAACATCAACATTTGCTTATTTCAGCACAGGCACTTTGCTCATAGCAGTTTGAAGCTCTACCTCCCATGCCTATCACAAAATTACAAGGGTGTCTCTGATATATTCTAGTCCATCACCATAAATTTACAAAAGAATTTCAGCTTACTAGCATCTCCTCTACCTCCTCTATCTGGGCTTCAGTTCTTAGTTCTTTACGGACTTTGATGTTACTATCAGGGTATCTATTCATGTGCCTTTGCCCTTCCCTTATCCTGGGAGAGGAACTTACAGCACTGGAAGGGTTAATCATAGCCGGCCAGAGTTTGCAAGCTGGAACTAATCTGTCTCTGTTGATCACATGATCTTGGCCAAGCAATGGCATGGTCCCGGCTTCAGCTGGAGCGGGCAGTTTCAGCTGCGGGGCGGCTTATTGTTCAGGGCTGGCTTTCTCCCCATTGGCCGGGCCCCACGGAGCCACAGGCTGGCCAGCATGGAGCAGGAACAGGAGTGGCTAAGATCTCGCCAAGCCATGCCACAGAGCTGGCCTGCATGGGGCAGGGCCATGGCCCGGCCCCACAGGTTTGCGCACGCAGGGCCCAGCCGGGCCCAGTGGCCAGGCCCAGTCCGGCCCAGCCCAGCCCACCAGGCTGAGGGGGCCCCAAGTTACCTGTCTCAAGACAGGAAGCAAGAGAACGATTCCCGGGCTGGGGCGTTTTTCAAATGTGGTTTTTACAGAGGCGTGTATCAGCTCTTAAGTGCCTTAACAAAGTTGTCAATATTCAAATTAGCTACTTGATTGATTCTATCAAGTTTGGAGGAAGTTACAACAGCCCCTTGCAAAAAACATCACTTCCGTAGCTGGTGGAAGGTTTTTTTCTTAACTAAAACCCCAAGCTGTGCTAACCCATGAGACCACCCCATACAATTCTCTTAAAATAAGACAGAGTCAGAAGCGAGCCCCATCTAGCCTGGCCTTGAACAACTCCAGGGGTTGGGAGTCTACCACCTCTCTGGGCAACCTGTTCTAGTGCTTCACCTTTATAGTAAATAATTTCTTCCTAATATCTAATCTAAACCTCCCCTCCTTCAGCTTAAGGCTGCTGCCCCTTGTCCTATCACTACATTGCCATGCAAAAAGTCCTTACTCAGCCTTCTTTTAAGCTCTCTTTATGTACTGGAAAGTGCTCTAGGGTCTTCCCAGAGTCTCCTATTCTTCAGGTTGAACAGCCATAACTTTCTCAGCCTGTCTTCATAGGACAGGTGTTCCAAACCTGTAATCAACTTAGTGATTCTCCTCTGGATTTCTTCCAACAGGTCAATGTTTTCTTGTGGTGAGGTCTAAGGTCAACCCAAAACACATAGATTGAGATAGATAGGTAGATAGATAGATGCATGCAAAGCTAAAAATTTACAACCATAAATGAAATCTTAACAGTCCAATTCAAGAATCATTACTAATCTAGATCTAACGACAGAAAGGCAAGAATAAAAATCTAAATAGAAAAAAATCTATAAAGAAAAATTTTCTGTAATAGTAATAATAACACAATTAAAATTGTAACGCACACTCAAAAGTTTTTGTCCCTTTTTTACAGTGTCATATTCACCCTTCAATTGTTTGTCTGGGTCATGGAACCACAGAATTATTTAGAATGGAAAAGACCTCTAAGATGGTCGAGTCCAGTCATTAACCTAACACTGCCAAGTCCACCACTAAACCATGTCCCTAAGTACCACATCTTTTAAATACCTCCAGGTACAGTGACTTGGCTAGTTGGTCTGACTGAGGTAAAGCTCATAGCCTTTACGGTGCTGCGCTTTGTGTTGGTAGCTGGACTGGTATTGATAACAGACCAGTGTTTTGGCTACTGCCGAGCAGTGCTGTCCCTCTGACATTCCTTCGCCCACCAAAGGGGATGGGAGTGGGCACGATCCTGGGAGAGGACCAGCAGGCCAGGTGACCCAAATCAGCCAAAGGGATACTCCATACCATATGACGTCAGCTCAAATATATAATCTAACAAAGAGAGGAGGAACCGTTACGCGTGCTGAAGCCCTGCTTCCCAGGAAGTGTCCGAACATCGCTGCTGATGGGAATTAGAGATCGATTTTTTTTTTCTTTAGCTCTTGGGCATCCAGATCTCTGCTTGTTTCTTTCTTTTTGCTATAATAAAACTGCCTTATCTCTTCCTGCTGGTTTTCCTTAACTCTGTCTTATTCTCTCCCCTATCCCAGTGGGGAAGGGAGTGATAGAGCAACTGAGTGGGCACCTGGCACCCAGCCAGAGTCAGCCCACAACAGTAACTCAGCTACCTCCTTTTTATGTGTGTTCCAATGCCTAAAAACTGTTTCCATGAAGAATCCTTTTTATAGTATCCAATCAAAACCTCCCCTGGCAAAACTGGAGACCATTTACTCTTGTCCTATTGCTTGTTACCTGGGAGAAAAGACCAACACCCTCGTTATTACAATCTCTTCTCAGGTAGTTATGGAGAGTCATAAGGTCTCCTCTCAGCCTCATTTTCTCCAGGCCAAACACTCAGAACTCTCTCAGCCAATCCTCATTAGACTTGTACTTCACCATCCTTGTTAACCTTCTTTGGACATGCTTCAGCATCTGCACTTACATGGGCTCAAAGTGCAGGCACTGGCACTTCACCTTGTTGAACATCATACAATTGTACTCAGCCCATCAATCCAGCCTCTCCAGATCCCTCTGCAGAGCCTTCCTACCATCCAGCAGATCAATAATCCTGCCCAATTTGCTGTTTGTAAACTATCTGAGGGTGCACTCAATCCCCACTTCCAGGTCATTGATAAAGGTATTGAACAGGACCAGCCCAAATACACTTGTGAACAGTCACCTGATGAATCTCACTCCATTCACCACCACCCTTTGGGCTCAGCCATCCAGCCAGTTTTTACCCAGTGAACAGTGCATTTGTCCAAGCCAGTGATTTCATTGTGGTGCTAATGAGGGAGTCACAGTGAGCTTCCAGTATCCCCCTGACACTGGTAGGAAAATTATGTTCATAGTGATGGTTCGTTTTTGTTGGCATAGGATATACTTGGGGTCATGTTTGCTAATATATTTTTATACCTCTGCTCTTTATCATTCTGCAGCTCCACTTTACATCCAAGTTCACTAAATATTGTGTCTCTTACATACACTATTTTTGTTACCCTTAAACCCCATTTTGTCTAGATCCATGTCTGCATAGTGTTAATGCCCATGGCTGAGTTGTTAAAGCTGTATCTTATGTCTTGACTTCTGAAGGACTCTGATATTGTACCAGGCCTGTGTTTTTCTACTCTCTGTCAGTATGTTAGAATTTAAACTATCCCATTCTGTGTAAAGTGCTTGCCGCTGCTTTTTACCTAAAATTATGATTGTACCACACAGAGACAGATAAAAGTAAAACAAATTAGCCATATGTGGTAGTGCGGATTTTATGTTAAGTTCAAAAGTGGTATGTTCCCAGTTTCCCCCTATTCAGTATACAATAAAGGTTCAACCCAGTTGTTCCCCTTCTCCGCCCCTACCCCAAATAAAGTCAAAACCCTTCCCTCTTCCCCTGTCCATCACCCAAACCATGCCTATTGTTCCAGAGCCTTCCCTGTCAATCCCCGAAACCAATACCCCTGTTATATGTCAATCATTCCCAACCCTGCCTTTACATCTAGAAAGTTCTGTTATATTCGATACCCCATTTGTTGTTGTATATGTCATTTACCTTGTGTGTATAACCATTGGTTATATGCAAATGTCATCCCACCCTTTACTCCTCCCTGCTCGATCCGGATTGGTTGTTCCCCTTGGTTGCCACCCCCCTATAAAAGTGGCTGTCTCCCATGTAATTTGGCTCAGTCCGACCGAGCAGGGCTTGGGGTAATAAACCGTTGACCTCCACTCTGGCTCAGGACTGAGTTCTTCCCTCAACCCTTTACCAAGACGCGTCGCCACAGATCCTGCTGAGAGGATTTCATTATCCCTCGCTACTCGGTGACCCATCGGCCGGGGTCACTGAGTGGCTCCTTCTACTTAGCGGCTACCTGCACGAGCTAGCCGGGAGCCCTAGGTGGTGAGGGCAAAGCAGCACTGCCGCAGCCATAGACACTTAGTCATTTGGACAAGCTGTTGTCACAGCTAAGCCGTGTAAAGCATGACTGCAGGTAGGTCATACTATAACAGAGCATAACTGTTAAGTGTTGGTCCTGAGGCCTGGCAAATTCAGTAAAAAGGTGATGGCCCACTGTGGCAATACCTATAGGAATATATAGGTATGGGAATATACTCTGCAGTATTCCTGTGAACCTGGGTTTGTAACATTTTTATTTCACATTAAACTTAATGTAAGATTGCTTCATTAGCATGGTATTTGTTTCTACAGTGGAGCGGGGAAGTCCAATACTAAACATAAAACCAGGAACCACTTCTGAAGATCATTATGTTTTCAGCTGTTGATGCACGGTTGCAGCAATGTAGCTCAGGCAAAGATTGCAACACTTCCAATACCAGAAGATATTATCATTCTTTCAAGTTATACCTATCCCTTAAAATAACAATAGCTGTGATCCTTTCTCTTCTAAAAGAAAAAAGCAGTAGGTTTGTGTCAGGCATGAAAGACTACTGGTATTAGCAGTTACCTTTACATGTCCAGTTAATTAGCAAATATAACGGGAAGAAAATAAAGGATACCTTATTTAACCATCATAGACAGGACTATAATCAGTTTTCAAGAAATAATTAGTCCAAACTATATCAGTGGAAGTCTAAAACATAACAATACTGAAAGTCAGTAGAAAAACGAACAATTCATTAAAATTCAGTTTGGAGAATTGAAGTGAGGTTAAGAAGATGTTGAAGAAGACACGTTTTCTGTATAGAGGGCCCATTTATATGTATTTCCTATATAAATATCTCTATATATAGGATTGAGTACTGTTCAGAACAAAAGCAAGGAGAAATAAAGAGGACAGGTAAAAAATAGTTTTTCATATTCTGACAAAAGAGTCTCACAAATTCTTTCAGGTTTTGAAGAATACATGGAGCATGAACATAATTCCTAACACTGTCAGGAAAACTTTAGAAATATTATATTTTTTTACAAAATTTTAGAAATAATTTGAAATATTTGTCTTTTTAACAGCTAATATTCTGTCTTCTGTGGTACCTACTGCTTTTCTGGGCAAAACATTTTGTGATCCCTCCTTACCCAAGCATGCACATTTATGTCAAAGAAGCAAAAACTTAGACCCTACAACTTTGAGGACATAAACTTGCCTAAATCTTTCTACGGTTTCTGACGGACATGCAGGAAGGTTGAAAAACTCTGACCAGGTTCTACAGGATGCTGAAGACTTGTCCCACCAGGCCTCCATTTTCCTGCCCCACCCATTACAGCATACTGCATATTGACATGTTCAACACTTCATGTCACTCTCTCCAGCAACAGGAAAATAAATTCATTTTGAGCTCCCACTTCAGCTTTAATGTACAAAAATCTTTGCTTCTAATTATCCTGTTTTTGCAGACACAAGTATTAACATGAAGAACCACTCTATGCCAATTACAGTTCCCATCCTTCAGTGAGACTACAGCTTCATCTGAAATTGAGAATAATTCAAATGAATAGTTTATGAATGATATTCCTCTACAAAAAGTCAGAGAAGAGGGAAATGATTCCATATATTAACTTCAAGGAACTCTAGCCAGTTGAAAGAACAGGTATTTAGTAATCATTAGTTATGGTTAATGAAGCTGGTTGGTTTTTATCTAACAACCAAAACAATTGTTAAAATAGACTTTAGATTTTATGAGGCTTCAGTAACAGCTAATGCTTCCTAAACACTTTAGAAATAGAATTGAAATAATTTTACAAGTTTCAATGTTTTGACTGAAATCCACCCTAATGTAATTATCTTTTTCTAATGAAAGTGTCTGAAAAGTGTAGATTAAGGCTTAGAAAAATGTAGAATTCAAGAGCCATCATTCCTATGAAATGTCTTTGACATTTATTGTGGAAAAGACTAGTTTGATAACCCATTATGAAAGCAAAGTTTGGTTACAGAAAATCAAAAAGCTTGCATAAAAAATGGAAGGAATTCTCTAGGAAATGGTTGAGTCTGTTTAAATTCTAATTAAATCACTTGTGTATTCTTGGGGATTAAATGCAGGAACAAATTGACTGAAACTAAAATGAACTCAGCCCGGCATAAAATGCATTTTCTTAAATAAAAAGGGCATTTTTCAAAATTACAACTGAAAATAGCCAATGTTAGAGTACTTACAGTAAAATTGTAAAGTTTGGGCTTTTTTTTTTTTCACTATTTCACACGAATAACATTTGCTACAGGATGCATAATTCTCCTCCATTTTTTACTACCTAAGGTGTGAGTTGTGTCCTTACTTGCTGTCTGGGTCAGTCTGTGCCGGAGCCCAGCCATGTGGCTGTGAGGAATAAAACATCTATGAACATCTATCAAAATATCGTCCTCTGATTCTTTCTACGGGCCAAGCTGTCTGCCAGGGAAGGTTGCAGGAGACTCCCCTGCAACAGGTTAGTCAGGCTGCATAATACAATATGTATTTATTTGACTTCAAGGTTCAAGTTAAGCATATCTATGAAAAACAGAAAGTTAAGTTCATTAGTTTTAAGGTCATGTGACAGAAATCTCACAATTTATCAGGTAACTTTATTATTCTTACAAATGTTTAGCTGTTTACATATAAAGCCCCATGTTTCACCTGAGCTTATACATATTTACTTTGTTATGATAAGTTAAAATACCTGTGGAGTTCTTTTGCTTTTCTTCTGCCTTAATGTTTTTAGGCATTGATCTACATTTTAGACAGTCAACACTAATTACATAAACAGTGACAATTTGTAGCAGTTTTCTGTCTGAAACCACATTGTTCCTCAATCTACTTGAACACTTAAATGGTAAGAAAAGCTTTTCTGGCCTTTTTCATTTACGGATTTTGTTATCCCACAAGGTAAGAACTACCCCTCTGACTGAGGTAGGCAGAATGTTATGAATGACATTTCAGCATGTACATCCTTATAATCTTGGTTTTTGCTTGTTCGTGTTTGCTTTGACAGTTAGATTTTTCATAAGTATTAAAAAAAATACATATAATACACAATTTTTTCAGTACTGTTGATTTAATCTTAGGCGCTACTGATGGAAAAACATACTATAGAATTTCCTATGGCATTTTTATGAATCTTTCTTTTAAATGAACTTTTCTTGCTATTTGGTTAATTTCCTTCAAGCAATCTCAACTGATTTCATTGTATCTTTATCATATTTTCTCTCTTACACATGACAAGACTTCATTTCCTTTTCTCTAGAAAATCAATAATTATTAGATGAGTCAGTACATTCAGAATAACTTAAGCCTTCCATCCGGTAAGATAATTCAAGCCTGTTCCAGATCTTTTTTTTTCAGATCTAGACTCAGGTTAGAGAGTCAAATTTGGCTTTGTAAACTTTTTTCTTCTCCATTATCTAACATTAGAATAACTGCCAGTACTTATTATTTGCCTCCTTTAAAAAAAGTGGTTTCTAAAAATATTGTTAAAGAGCTGTGAACAGATGGACAGTAATGTAAGTTTGATGAGGTTAATGAGGATTCATTATTTTCTTTTGTTTACAACACAGAAAAGGAAAAAAAGGGAGGTGTAAGGCAAATATTGCTTGGTTTTTTGGTGGTTTTTGCTTTTTATCCTCTCAGTTTTAAGTTTTGCTTTCTTTTCAGTTTCAATTCCAAAGTCATTACTCCTCTTCTGAAAGTCACATAAAATAGGTAGGGTCTATTAGTATGTATATTTTTATTTGAGTTCCAAGATACAATAATTTATTAGTGGACTTTGAGAAGTGATACCAATCTTCAGACTTTTTCCTTCTAAGGACTATGACAGCCGTCATGCTTCTTTATTTTGTGAGAACAGTTATAGTGAGTTCATTATTCATCTCTTATCACATTTTCTTCAGATTTGAGTATTTTGGGTTTCCTTAGAAATCTGTTTTAGTAAATGGTGCTGTATGTAAGCAGCTTTTAGGGGAACAACTGGGATTTCTTGTACACAGTAATGCACTCTTGTTAAAAGGCTATTTCTTATTAAGCAGTATAAACATATTTTAATAAGAATGAAGCAGCTTTGACTTTGAAATAGCCTAAGGCACTGAAGTGCGTTGTGACTATTTGAGATGCCAGTAGTTCCACAGACTGAGAAGTGGGAACAATTTCTGGTTTCCCCAAGGCATCACTGTCTGAAGAGTTGACCTTCTTCCCAACTTTAAGTCCTGCTGTCATTGTGTAATACACTAAAAAGTACAACAGTTATTGCCAAGGTGAAAAGCATTTTAAGTCATATTACCCCCTTGAAGAGGGGTTCAACCCATATAAATATATGAAAATTACTGTCATTGCCTAATATTGATTCTGAAATAAAAGTCAGAAAAAAATTATAGATGTTCTTTTTTACAATTCCTCATATCTTTTGCTGTAAATCCAAAAACCACAAAAAGTACCACTATTCTAATCAATGTCAGATACCAGCTTGGAAAGCACTTGCACACTTCTAATGCTTTTTGCTCTCTGAACATTTTCAACAGTGGTTGAAAACAATGATTTCTAAAACTGTTATTATAGCCAAAAGGCATCTTCAGTCTCACAAATTCTTTATTCCTTTGTGTTCTCCAGAAAAAAAAATAATTGCATTAAAACACATGTGTGAGTCCCTGTGTGTGTATATGTAATATAAGCATATGTTTCCTTATATATATGTGTGTAAATAAATACATATATATGTCTAAATACTATATTATACCTAGAAATTATTTACTAATACATTTCTTAGATTATAATGAAGAATATTGAAATTTTAATATTTGATCTTCTTTCTGAAGTTATTGTTAACTCTTATGGTACCGATTAAAACTATTACAAAATAAACTACATAATTAAAATAATTTATATTGGGTATCCAGAACTTTGTGTAAATCAGCTTTTTCACAAAATGTTTCTTTCACACATAATGTGTACATAATTACATCAATTAAACAAAAGCATATGAACATTTGTGTGTATATACAAGCATATATCTTTATTTCCCCCTCCAGCTTTGTAAGAATCCCTGACTTAATCAAAATTTGTTAGTAAAATCAAAAGCATTTTTTCAAAGGTGATCTCAGTTCAGCTAATAGTAGGTCTCTCACAGAAAAGTGTTGAACAAATATCCTTTTGTAGTCTCTTGGAAGAGAAGAGTAAAACCCTAGAGGCTTTTTGGAAGAGCTCCTGTGGAAAAAAGGAGAACATGACAGGCATCACCCTTTTTTCTTGAGTGTCAGTGTTTTTATGCCCAAGGAAATGAGGCTATGCCTGGGCCTTGTCTGGAAAGCTAATCACATGGTGACATGTGTGTCATTTCTGATAGACTAATATTGAGCAGCATTTCTTTTTGAAATTTCTAAGTGAGACAGGTCATGTCAAATCCTATAAATCAAATATGTCACCTATTGTTGTAAGTATATGATATATAACAGGGAAAAGCCTAAATAAATTATTTTGTATGGAATGCACAAATCTCCATTTTTGAAACTCTTGGGCAAAGAGGGATAGCTCCAAGTTCCTGTGTACCCCTATGTCCTTTATGAAACAAAAATGAGTGGAATCATCATGCTTTTTCAAAAGAAGGCAAAGATGACTATTCCATATATATGCATCAAAGCATGAAGAAACATGCCACA
>WEIT01029167.1:2021-20757 GCA_013389985.1 Dryoscopus gambensis
GTAATGAATTCACTGAAAGGCCTTAATTCCCTGAAGATACTCAGTGAGCCTTGCACCTGAGCCTGTGCTGGCTTTGTCAGTGCTTCTGAGCTTAGCTCAGTATGTCTGTCTGGGATGGGAAACATGGGTAAGAAGATGATACCAAAGAGAAAAGAAGGCAAATAAACTGAGGCCAAACGTGATGACTCCATCTCTATTGCTCTTTTCCTGTGGCATTGTGGACTTTAGGAAATACGCAAGACCCAGAGGTAGAAGTCTGCTGTCTGATGCTAAGTAATATTGTGGAGTTCCTAGTGTGAGGTGGGTCCTTTGGGCCCCTTTGAATTAAGCAGCTATCACACAAGTCTCTGTAGTTGCGAGATCTAGATTCCTGACTGTCCTGAACCACTCTGAGGTTCCTGGGATTCCTCCTGTTCCAAAGAGGGTAACACCAAAGCTGCCTTGAATCTCTTCTACCAGGAAGGTGCCTGAAGATATCTGGATTACTGAGACATAAAGATTACCAGGTATTTGTATTTTTGGCTTGCATTACCATTTTTCAGGAGAATATAATGGTCTGAAGAACAGCAAGACATGTATTTCTGAATCATTTGTCTGTACCATATGACTGGCTGATTTAATCCAGGATGTTGTCTCTCTCAGAGACTGGCAGAATATAACTGGAGGCAGTTAAAAGGTGGAATGCACACTAGCTTATTTGGTGGGAATTTTTTTCTGATTTTCTGTCTAGTGTGAGGTGTGAAGGCAGGCTTTTATGGATTAACTTGGGATGTTTTATTACCCATATAAAGGACTAAATGTTTTCTAGTGATTTCCAAATCCTTTGCTTGGATGAATCTTTCCAATAGTTGAACAAGGTTATTTTTCAGTGTTAATTAAAAAGAATAATCCCTATCCTGCCTTTAATTCTCTTTCTTCTTTTATTGAATGTCGCCTTTCTCATTCATTACGACAGAGGATCATTAAACTTACAAGCTCAGTACCTTTAATGTCTGTATTACAGATCCCCTCCAGCCTTTCTGGCTGCTGACTTCGTAGTTGTTAACTCTTAAGTTTTGCCATCCCAATATTGCTGTGGGGTTTTTTTTTGGTGGTTATTTTTAGATCACTGAGGAAAAACCAAATGCAATTCCTTTAAAAATCATCATCATCATGGACCTCCTCTGAGAAACTGATCACTCTGTGTCTCCATTCCTTCCCTTACCCTGCTTCTGAAATGCCAGAATACCATCCTATCCAACAGATGTACTTCCTTCCTATCTTCTTACGAAAAACTTTGCCACGAGCTTCCTAAGTGCTGTACATGCTCTTACCCTTTGCTGAGTGTTCCTTTTGATAGGATTCCATTCTACTTTGGAAAAATCATCCTATTTACAATCTTGTATGTGTATCAAGATATGAAGTAGTTCTAGTTCAGTAATTTCATAGTGAACGAACTGGTTAGGACCCAGCAAACATTCTGCTCACCTACAGTTCACATGATCAAACATGAAGCCTTTAAGCTGACTGAGCTGCTAGCAAAACAGGAAAAAAACAATGCAATGTCTTCTTGAACTCATCTGAACACTGGTATCTTAAGAGCTTACAGACCCACTCACTCAGTACCTTCCGAGGCTGGTGGCTGTAACTATGTGGTGATTACACCCAATTTTTTCCAGTACCAGCTCTTCCGACATCTTTCTCAGACTATTCTTCTTTAATCAGAGCTTCTTAGCATTCTAAGTGTGAAGAAAACTATGATAAAGACATCATCTTACCTCCATGAAAATGTCCTTACTCTCCTTAGTGAAGAGTTTGTATGTTTTCTGGTGTGGTAGACCTGTGAATTCGTTGCTCCTTCCACAAATAGAAGTGTGGCAGAATAAAGAAACTCACCTGAGTGATTTGGAAAGCTGCCTACCATCTGGACATACCTTGCAGTTGGTATGATGGTGGCAAGAAGCCTTATCATGTCTAAGCTTGCCTGGGTCTCCTGTCGGGCTGCAGCAGGTGGAAATGACGTTCAGCATGTGCTCAAAAAATCAACTGCTTCAAAACTGGCAATTCATACATTTAGGAAAATTAACTATGTGATGGGATTGTCTCCCACAGGAAACTGGGCAAAATCAAGTAGTGGGTCTGTAATGACCTGTGAAACAAACTAATGAAAGGGATGGAAAAGTGCACATGAAATGCCATGAGCATGTTATATTCACTCTGCTTTAGTGAAATGCATGGTGACACCGTCTTGGTTTAAGTCTGAGACTTCAAAGCATGCAAAAAAGCATATGAGACTGATGATGTACTATAACTTCTGTTCTATAAATAATTTTTAAAAAACTTAGATAGATTATGATTACTGAAAAATGTACCTGTACGTGAGCTGGAAAAATACTCTGCTGTGTCTCAACTTAATGCCTTGCCAAAGGGCTGACATATTAAATACTGAATACAAGTTTTATAATGGACTTTATCGTAATTCAGGAACCGCAGAGCTAGCTGGCTTTGAGGACAAAATACCAACTCAGTTTATTATTTGCAACCACAGGACATGGTGTGACAAACTGATACTTGAAGTAAAGATCAAACCTTATGTGCAATGGCAATACAACAGCATTTTCAGTAGCTGTTTAGAATAAAGACTAAACTGATATTTAATATGACTCCAAAACACCTTAGATGGTTTTGAAAATCCTACGTGTAGTCTTATGTTGTAAAACAAATAGAAATCCGTGACCACAGAAATGGATTGTTTTCTGAAGCAGTTACGTGTTTGTGATAGATAAGCAGCACCTGCTAATGGCAACTGGCAGTGTGATCATTTGAGAAACAGAAAAGATGCAGGGCCCGATCCTCTGCTGCAGCAGATCTCTGCTATGCGGACATTCAAACCTGGGTAAAGTGACATTCAGTCTGTCAGAAGTGTGCTGCATTCATTTACTGTTTGAACAAGATGACTGCTTGAGTTCCTAGACAAGGAGGATTTGGGGTCATGACAATTTCATAGCTGGTTTCCAAGTTTCTCTTTAGATACATATGCTAGCAAATTCGAATAAATTTAAGATGGCATAATGCTAGAGGCCTAAACTGCGTGTCAGAAAGGGCATGTTAGACAGATTAGCCTACATGAAATTAATTCCCAAAATTATTCAAGAATTTTACTTTATATAAACATTGGTTTAGAATCAGACAATCACGAGAGCTGACTGTATCTACACTGGCAAGCATTGTGGAGAGCTAGGAACAGACCTGGAGGGCAAAACAGCCACTGTTGAGTACTTAGCACTGACATTATTTGTATTTCTGTGGGTTTGACTGTGGACGGGCTCTCGTCTGGTCCTGTGGGCTGGCTGCCCTTTGGAATGTGGAGTTCAGAAAGGGAAACTCCTAGAGAGCAGTCTGCTCTCTAAGCCTGCTCTGCCAGGCTTTGCTTGTGAAGTGAGGTCTCAGTCCAGATTAAAACACTGTAATAGATGAGTA
Organism: Dryoscopus gambensis; assembly: GCA_013389985.1. Taxonomy (NCBI): domain Eukaryota; kingdom Metazoa; phylum Chordata; class Aves; order Passeriformes; family Malaconotidae; genus Dryoscopus; species Dryoscopus gambensis. The sequence goes on from WEIT01029167.1 coordinate 5,481, forward strand.
TCATCTGAATCTACTATTTTGCTGAAACAATTAAATGTTTTCAATCATAATTACTGTGCTATGAGCTGTATGAACCTTTCATTCTTTTCTGTGCAGCCTCCAAGGTCAATTTGAAAGTTGCAGCAAGTTAATTCTAATGAACCTTGATCTTTAAAGAGATAATCATCTTTAACTAGATAATTTTGAATCCTGGAAACACCTTGCTGGAGTGTCTGCAAATAGGAAAAAACTTAAATCTCATATTCACCACTGTTCTATCACTGTTCTAGATTGTCTCTCTGTCTGTGTGCTGAACATACAAGCTTTTCAGTTACCTTCTTGAGGCACACACGTCTCCCCAGGTGGTGCACAGGAAAACAGGTACCTGGAGCTCACTTCAGTTGTCTACACGGAATTAATTTGGTGTGACTGAGATGCCCTACAGCGCATGAGAAGGTCTCATAGGGCTGGTGGAAGTGTGGGAGACCTGTGCTCTTTTGGAGCAGCGGTAGGAAGCCAGGAGCAATACCACAGAACACGTCAAATGCTATTAATGCAAGTGTGTCAGCCAGTGAATTTAATACCCACATTTATGCTTTGTTGCACCATGCTTTTTAGATGTAGAAATTGTTATTTGTGTGTAACCCCCTAACTCATACAATTAGCAATGCTGAAAGCAGTGACGCTCCACTGTGAAATGGTAGGACACATGATTGTATCATAGAATAACACTTCGTGATGATGATGGTTCACCATGCATTCGAATGAGTAGTTAGCAGGGATTTGTCATATTCATGACTATTGAAGTGTACATTTTACTTACTCCCTTTGCACTCACTTTTAGTGGACAGGAGCTGGTTTTCTCTTGTATTCTTTTGGGTTTTTTGTGCTTTGGGTTTTTTTTAAGGAAAATTTTTCTCCATTAGTTTGTTTCACCTTTACTAAGTTTTAAGTTTGCAAAGTCTTCTGCATAGCAGAACAGTTCTAGTGCAAGATTCTGAATCTCATCTACATCTTTCTGAGCCTTTCTGAAGGTTGGAATATGCTCGAAATGGTTCTCTGAAAAGAGATGAATTGCCACAAATATAGCAAAACTTGAGGATGGACCATAGATAATGCTATTTCCTCTCAAAAGATATGTTTGGGACAGAAAGGAGGTGTATTGACTCTTTCCTCAACTGGACAGATCAGAATATGTTTAAATTATTTCCTGCAGAAAAGATAATACAATTTTTTGTTATGAGTAGCAAATGATAAGCTTACATTCATAGTCAATCTTAGTTATTAATGACAGAATCAAATCCTGCAGCATGTTTGGAAACTGTCCGCCTGGCATGTTTCATTTTCTGTAAAGAGCAGCTAGAACGAGACACTTATTTGCAGCATATTTCACTTTCACTGCAAATCCTGATGATGGTGACATTTAAAAAAATATATTTTTGCAATAATACCATTACAGAGCCATTTAAGCTTGATATGAGTAGCAGAGGTTATTGTTTTCTGTAGAAATATCAGATTTCTTTTGGAGGAAAAAACTGAAATACATTTGTTAAATGTAGCATAAAAGTACTGTTACCCAAGGTTTTTAATTTTCCTTTTTAGCAGTCCAGTTTGATGAATTGTCCTGATTAGCTCTGAGGAAATTAATTTAAAATTAGGTGGGACACAAAAGGAGAAAAATAATGACATGCTTGAGAGTCGTTACGGACTGAATCATATGAAGAATTAGATGTGTCAGCTAGGAAGAGGCACATTTAATTAATTTGTTTTATTTACCTCACACCCAGGATCATGACAACTGGTTCATTAGTGAATTCAAAACCAGAGTATCATTGCCTAACCCATGCAATGGCCCAAATCTCCCCCTGTTGTCTTGTATCCCATGCGCATGGCAGGTTTCCTCAGCTCGCACAGGAGCAGTGCCAGCAAGTCTCTCATGGGAGCGGGGTGGTGGCACATACCAGGAGAGAGCAAAGTGGGCTCTGCCAGCCCTGACCTGCTCTTAGCTGCTGGAGAGGACTAAAATCACAGGCCTGTTCTGGAAAGAGAATCAAGAAGGAGCCGGGCTGCTGCAGACCCCTCTGGGGCACCCTGTGGGCATGGGTACCGGCCCCTGCAGCATGTTTAGGGTCAGCAGGGAGATGCCCAAGGAACCCACGTGTCCCAGACCGCTGTGTGAGGCCTTGCACTGTTTAGGACTTGTGCAGAAAGGGTGCTGCAGTGCTGTTTAAGTTGTCTAAATCCTTTTTTTGGAGCTGGCTCTTGGTTCTTTCTGGCTAGCCACCAGTAATAATTGGGATAACAGAGATAATGACTTGATGTAGCTCACTTCTCAAGCTGCACATTTTGAAGAAAGGAGGGGAAAATGTATGTTGATGAAAAACAGCCTCCTGGTTCAGTTCTGCAAATCAGTAACAACAAAACAGCTAAGGGAGGTTACAGTAAAATCAGAATATACCTTTTATTGTAGATGCATTCATGCAGTCTGGTCTGTAAATGGTAGGCTACTGAAAGACATTCTCCATGTTATCATGCATTTTAGCTCCTTAATTTGGCTATTCAGTTTGAACTACAACTGCCACAGTCTCAGGATTTTTAAACCTCTTGACTAATGGAAGAGATGGCTTCAGCATTGTCCTATGACAAAAAGGCATGCTACAGGGTGTGCCAAATTAACTTCATTTCTTTAATTTAAGGGGCACACACTTGCTGCTGGATGACAACTAGTGTGAAATGGGACATGGTTGGCTAACACTAATGATATAATTTCTTATTTTTGCTTTATTATATCTGCTAAGTACAAATTTACCTGCAGAGTTCAGCCAAGAGGAAAAATATCAACAACATTAACATCCAGAAAGGGTTTTTTTTTCTTTTAGCAATTCTTTTTCTTCATTAGTCATTTTTTAAAGAGACTTAGTTTAAATAAATATAACTAGTTCCTTTCCATGGTTCCAGAGATTATATTTTATAATTATTCTTTGAACATTTATAATCTTTTAATAGCCATTTTTTTTCTCAACAACATGACAATAATTGCTAGATTAAAAAAAAGAGCAGTTTGATTAAGCTTGAATGATGGCTTGATCCTATTTCTATTGAAGTCAGGGAGACTTCTTCAGTAAGAAGAGAGTTGGAATTTGCTTCATGATTGTTTCTTTTCTCCTGCCAAATCCTCTTTCACTCATCCAAGACAGCAAAGAGGTCTGCTTTCAATCACAGTGCTGTAAATCTGGTCTAACTGCATTGACTCAATGGGCTTATTTTTGTACAGATCAGTACAAGTGAGAGAAGGATTTATCCCAGTTGGATTCATGCTTCTTGTTAGTGAGGCAATGTACTCTATAATTGGTGCTATCAATAAGACTTTCCCAGTATTGATTTCTTTTTCAGTATGGAAACAGATGGAATATATCACAGGCTCTAACTGATACGAAATATAGAGGTTTTATTTGGCTGGGGCTTTTAATCTTTTATCCTGAGATTTAAACATAGCAACAAAGTGACATGTATCACTATCCATTGCTCATTTTTTGTTGTTTAACTGTCCTAGAAGTTGTGACTGCTGACAAAATTGGAACTGTTTGAAGGGCTAGACCCTGAAGTAAGAAGTGCAAAAGGTGCCGTTTATTATTTACAGCACCCACAAGGTGGAATATCAGAAAACGTATAATATGAATATTAGTCAACTCACAGTTAATGAAAGACTATGCAAATAACAGCAAAACCTGGTGAAACTCATGTGCTCATAACTTCATTGAGGATGAGACTGAAAGAGTTATACTTGAGATAACAAATGTTCTCTAATATAGTTATAAGAAAACAGGGAAGGAGAGGGTCTTCTCCAGACAGATGCGAGAGTCTTAATACAAAATCTTAGAAGGAGCTGTAGAAAAACAGTTTCGAGTGGTTGCTTTGATAATCTGGGAGCCTCAGGCAATCTCAGTTATTATATTTTAGAGCCAAGACTTCTTTGGCATGGATTTTTATATGGCCTTTGACATATTTATTTTTGCTGCAGTTTTTCCAAACCAGCAGGGACCATGCTTAGACTGTGCTTAGAAATCTGGAATATGTTCAAACAATAAAAGAGGGAAAAAGATAATTTTGTTCTTACAAGTTCTCATATACAAAATAGCTAAAGGGGTGAGCGATTTTTGTGCTTGGCACCTCCTTTATATTTTGTCAGATTTATATATATGTATATATATTTTAACTGTTTTCCACCTGTGTATGTGTTACAAGAATTCATGCAACATAAATTAAGTATGTATATCCTGTCTGATATGTTGTTTGTGAGGCAAGAGCCATTACACCATGTCATTTAGAGATTATAACACATTCAGGAAGTTTAAATTACTCATCTTTACATAAGGAATACAAAATTAAATTCTGATTCGAGCATGCCATTTCAAACCACCTTGGTTCTCATTAGGGTTCTGATAATCTAATGCTAGAGTCATTACCATCTAAAATTATTGCAATCTGCTGCCTTTTGTTTTGATTCAATGTCCATAATTGTTCCACGTGATGTCAGTAATTACCGAGGCTGCTTTAGGAAGATACGCAAAGACATGGCAAGAAAAGATGATCAAGCCAAGTTTAGATTTGTTATGTGGTTGTACATGTGCGTCAGAAACTACATTTTAGTAGTGTATCTGTTTACACTTGATGTTGCATAGGTTCCAGAAAAGGAGGAATTATGCTGCAAGATTAGGAAAACAAATTAAATATAGTCTTGAATCATTCAAGATTGAAAGGAATGACTCCTAGGTATATGAGGATGAATCTTCTGTTGTATTTAATAATTTTTTACTTCGATTTCTTTTAAAGACAATATATGCTCTTTCCTTTGTAGGACCTACTCCTCTTCCATGCAAAACAGAATAAAACACTCATACTTGCTGAAAATGAATGTTCCTGACCACAAATTACATTGCAGATTATAGAATTTGAAACATAAAAATATTTACTCTCTATATATTTACTATTGTAATCTAGTCCACTAAATTTTTCTCCTTTTTTGTAAATCAATAAGGCTCTCTTTGCACCTCAAGAGGAAAGATGAAGTGAAATTCATTTCTAATGTTTGCTTTCATATACCTTATTATGAGCATTTAACTAATTAAGTTAGATTCTACAAAGAATATAAACATGAAATAGACATCCAGAGTAGTTTTGTAGTAGCACATGTTGTAGTAACACTACATCAAAATCTGATCCATCATTAAACAAGTTATAGCTTTGAGGCAGCCTGAATCCTCTAAAGGGGCACAACACTGTGGGTAATGTTGTGTTTCAGTTGTGTTTGGCAATGTTAAGAAAAAGTGGATATGAGATCTAAGATATGCAGGTGTGATGGTGGGTGCTGAATGTGAAGTATTTGAAAGATATTTTTCATCCCATAATTTTATTTTTCTTAAAAATTCCAATCTTGGATGCCAGAAGCAGGTGCTTTTCAGAATTTTGATAATTTCCTCACTTTCTTTGGTTGGTTGGTTGGTTGTGGTTTGGATTTTTATTTTTTCCTAGTGCACATACCCACCTTTCTTTTAGAAACTTGTATTCTTTTAGAGACAGATGAGACTTATTTAGAGTAAATCAAAACAGAATCTCTGGCTAGACATACAATAGATGCAACAGATCTTGTGTGTTTTAGTTTGTGATCCATCCCATTAAAGGACTTTTAATGTTCTGTGGTTGGAATTAGAAAGAAGCAGCATAAACCTGTAAAATGTCAGAGTTCTCAAATATATGTATATTTATTGGGCTACTTAAAATTAAGAAAAACTAAGGAAAATCAAACTGAAACCTATGAAAAAAAGCTGTTCATTTTGGCTTTTGCATGAAGAAATAAAAAAGTATCAAGTTTGATGCCAGTAAACTGTCAATTTGTGGAAGCAGCTGTAAATCAAGTACTGCTTTATTATATTGCTGCACATTTGGAATAAGTTGGATTACTGCAGTGGGAATCATTTTAAATTTATACTGTAAATGAGAACATGATGTTTCTTGAAATTGCTAGCCAAAGTTTATGACAAAAGCCAGAATTTACTAAGGAGAAGGAAAAAAAGAAGAGAAAAAAATCAATGTTAAAATCAAATGTCAAGAGATTACACTAAATAGACTTGGACTCTTATTTAGTTCTTAGTCTTATTTTGTTAGGTTTAAGTGCTGCCATTTCTTTTGAATGACAGGGAAGATGGAGAACAAGAATCAAAGCAGGCTAGAGACAAGTATGATGACTGAACTGTGTTAGAAAAGCAAGCTTCCTTTCCAGATAAAAGATGTTTTTGCCAGATGATACAGATAGCAGATTGTTGTTGATTACCAATAAGTCTGATGAGAGAGAAGATACTTGGAAATTGGCCTCAGATCACCTTGAAAGTTCAGTAACTGAAGAGATGAAACCAGATTCTCTGGAGGCATTAAAACTTTTTACTCCCACTGTCAAACAGAGACTAATGAAAGCCATCCCATCAAAGAGTTTTCCATCTGTTTTTATAAGAAAGGGAAATGAATTAGTGGTTAAGTCAAAAACAGATTACAGAACACCAAAAATTAGCTGCATTGAAACAAGGCTGAGAACTTCTCACAACAAAGCTGCTTAAATGGGAGAAAAGTTCTGCTTTTGCTGACTCCGAGATCCCAGTGAGACTTTGTCATTAGCATCCCATGTGAGGTATTTAGCTTTCTAGCTAGGTCAGTTTGGAATCCTGATCTCTTCCTCCTCAACTCAAGCAGCCGCTTCTTAGACTTCTGTAAGATAGCTCTCGGGTTAAAAAAAAAACCCACAACACACAGTAAAACCAAATAAACCCCCAAAACCGCTTCCAAAAACCCCCATAAAACGAAACATGTCTCCTGAGCACAAAGTACATCAGCAGTCCTGGTGATTCAGTCTGGGCTGTCTGGTGTTGGTCAACAGCAGGCAGAGGGCAGGAGAATAGAAGGACCATAGATTAGACTAACACAGCAAATCTAGTGCTGTAATTGTACTGTTATCACAGTGCCAGTAAAAAGTACATTATGAACCTCCTTTTGAACAGAACACATTCTATTCCAAGGTTGATGAATGAATAAGCATAGGTAAATGATTACTTCTGTGTCAGGAATTCAGTCTGGCTGATCAGTAGGTGTGTAAAGCTGATAGTATTTGCCAAATCCAGGCTGTTCATGGAATTGGTTGTTTAATGAGAGCGATAGCACAGCAGCATCAGCAGGAGAAAACACAGCATGTAGCCTTTGCTGGGCTAACCAAGTAAAATATGGTCTGATAGTACCTGGGTAGGTGTATGGAAGTCAAAATGAAGACAAAGAGGGGGGAATCACTTTGGCATTATATAGCCTAAGCAAAGGAATCAGTCTCTGTTAGCAGAATGCCAGCTAGGTTTGATAAAGAATATTCAGTGGAAAGGTATGCCCAGAATTCATCTGAAATGGATTTTTTTAGAAGTCTGCTGTGTTGCATCAGGACAGAAATGTTTCCATTCTTCTTGGCCCAAATATCACTAAGTGAGAAATAATTAAAATATTTATAACCTGAACCTAACTTCAATCTGATAGTATCGATATATCTGAAAATATAATTTTCTTAATCTGTATATAGGAAGAGATACCCCTTCAAATTATGCAACCTTACCACCTTTTTTGATTGAAAGTGCTTGTTTCAATAAAACCATGACTTTTATGTTTTATCACTTTATTTACTCTTTGTAGGATTGAAGTGTTTTGAATTTGGGTCCACCTGGATGCATATTTTGTTCTATTCTCTTTGGCTTAAGTAATGTATACCTGTGAAATACGTCTCCTTCCTTGAATTATCATTTTCTGACACAAGAAGATATTTTGCTAGAGTATTTTTGACCAGCTACTATGTCTTCTGTAACTATTAAGAATGCATCTCCCAGTCTTACCTTAGGGAGGGAATATTTTTGAGGATGACTGAAGAGCTTGCTAAAATCAGCATTGTTGGAGCTGTGTGGCTCCAACAGCTTTGAATATGAAACTGTCATCAACTACGAAAAACAGTAAAGTTTAAAATACATTTCTCAGATATCTTTCCAGTTTGAATTCTCACTTAAGAAGAAATAATTTGCAGGTTGTTTCACTAATTAATTTCAGTGTTTGGGTTATTTCTGGAAGACTTATTCTGTTACAAACTAAAATATTTGGAACAATCTTTCATCTCCAAAATTTTTCATTTCTTTTGTGATCTGATTTTAATACAAAATCAGAAATTTTAAGTTCTAGAACAAGAATGTCCTGATATAACAGATTAAATGTTAAGGCACTGTGAGACAGCAGTGTTGTTGTAATTTCTTCTTGTGTGAATCCAAGACAGTTTTCCTGATGTTGTTGATTTACACACATGAAACTCTGAGATTTGATTGACCTTTGCAGAATTTAGGCATCTGGTGATTTGAAGTGAGCAAGACAGCATATGGAAGCTGATTTCTGGAAAGCTTTTACAGAGCTTTTCACATAAGCTTTGATTTAATTTTTTTCTTGACTTCAGCTGTTAACTGCTCTTGTGAAATGTGAGCATTAAGATGTTGTGAACCTTTGCAATCAGCAGAGAATGTATTTTATATATATGGTCATCCATGTTCAAATAGTACATAATTTCAGAGCATAGGAAAAAGCTCCAGTGAAGATCTCTACATAGTTAAGTTGGCTGTCTATCCATTTATTTCACTGTGTCAGGATTTTTACTCTGGGGACTTAAAAGCAATTGAAATGCTTTGGTAATCTGTTATCATTTAACATACTTCAATCGGGTTATTGTGTATGAAATACAAAGGTGTTTTCAACTGACTGAGGGGCCATCAACCAAAGCAGAAAGGAAAGAAATTTCATTCTTCCATCTTTTCACAAATCACTAATACATCAAAATGAATTTTGATAAACAATATCTTATTTTCTTGCCTGTTGAGCAAAGGGTGTTATTTCCTTTCACAAACATGTGTGGGAAGAAATTGGGGAAAATGGCTAGTTACACTGTTTGGCTGTGACTGACAAATCACAAATGTCATCAGAGAGTTGTTTGTGCCAGACTTCCCATTTATTTCCACTGGTGCAACATACACTTGTGTGTATCAGTAGATATGACCTAGAATGTTTTGTGTGCTGCAATAAAAGGTGAAAGTATGTTGATCATTTGAGAAAGGAGGGATTTTCCACTCATTTGTGACCCTGTGTCCTAGAGCATGTTGCTCTCAAAGACAGCCTCCCCATTAATTCCATATGACTCCAAATTAGGCCTTTTCATTGCCATAGCTCAAGAGCATCCCTTCTGGAGAGCCAGGCGTTTTGAAAGCAATTGGAAAATTTGTTTAAACACAAGATCTCATACTGTCTTGTGAGAAAATTTGTGTCTTAATACAGAAATAGGCAACCATCAGTCTGCTTTTCTGTGTCATTTCTTCTTACCTTAAGCTGGGTAATCATCATAATTTTCTCTCATTTCCTTGACAGATATAAGAATAGTTTCTTATTTTTAAGAAATCAACTAATCTGTGAATAACTCAAAAGACTTTTGCAATGTGATTAAGGATAGCTAAATTTTACTGTCTTTTTAAAATTATTATTAAATTATTATTCTTATGGAATATTGTGCAAGAATAGAGTGTTTGAGAGAATTAGTTAAACTTATTTTAACTTTATAAATAAAATCATATGATCACACTTGAGAAGTCCAACGTTCTGTGTTGTCAGTACATCAACCAGTGTTTTATTTCATAGAATCATCAGCCTGACATTTCATATTCCTTTACGTGTTCTCTACAGTCTTAATAATTTATTAAAGGATTATGAGAAATAATGCAATTACAAAAATTAAGCGTTCTGGAGGACACCATGTCAAGCCAAATATTGCAAGTTATATTTGAAAACTAGGGAAAGATTCCTTGGTTTTGCATTTGTGTTAATTTGAGTACTACAAAACATAAACTGATAATGCTCAGAATAGAGGATTTCCAGTGTAAATGTGTAGGAAAACTCTACATATTATAGGGTATTACAGCACTCTAGCAATATCTGGTTGCAAAATAATGTTAACCTAATACATTACCTAGGCCCCACACTGGTCTTATTGCTTGTAGGATCCAAGTAGATCCTGACTTGTGCTGAAGGAAGAGACTATTTATGAGAGCCTGTGCATGTAAATGAAGTATATGAGTCAATGATAGGCCATGTAAACCCAAATAAATGAAAATGCAGAACAGCTACTGAGAGCACATGTACTACACATGCCCAGTAAAACTCACCTCAAAGTTTTAGCCTAAAAGGCTGCAGATTTCCAGGTAAAACCTGAAGAAAATAAGATAGACTAATTTCCACAAAGAGGATGTTTTCGTTTTGGCTCTTCTCATGGGACCATTTTCATGGGAGACTTTAGACAGGGCTCCACTCCTCAGCTGCCAAGGGGAGAAAAAATTGTGGGTCAAGATAAGGATGGGGAGAGATCACTCATCAATTCAAAACAGACTTGACTTGAGGAAATCAGTTTAATTTATTATGAAACAAATCAGAGTAGGATAATGATAAGTATAACCAAATCTTAAAACCTTCCCTGCTGCTTCTTCCTGGGCTTAACCACTCCTGAATTCTCTGTCTCTTCCCCTCCTTCTGACCCTTCCAAAGGGAGTAAATATTCAAAGTGCAAAATTTTGAAAGGCATCTAGATCTTTTCAAACTGACTTTTGAAATACAGATTTTAGACTTAAAGGCTTTAATACTCAAAAGAATTGTGGGAGTCAAAATGCTGAAAATGGGAGGCTCATCAAGTGCTCTGCTCTTTAGGGAATTCACATCTCCAAATTAGCTGCAGGTCAGTATTTGCATTGGTTATAAATTGGTTAGAGTTGATCCTGTGGATGTGTGTACAGGCAGCTTTTCATTAGCTCCACTCCGCCTCTCAGCCTGTCCTGGGTAAGCTGGCCATGGTCCAAAAGCAAGGTGGCTGTGTTAGCATCATGCTGTGCCTGAGCGAATACTTTCTGCTTCTCGGCAGGGTGCTTCAGCTGAGGCAGAGCACTGCTAGGGCAGTCCTGTGATTTCTGGGGCTGGCTTGCGATCTGCCTACCCACAGAAAGCCCTGAGAAGCTGTGCAAAGCTCCCCTGAGGTATCAAGGTCAGGAGGCCGCAAGCTTCGTGAGGCAGCAGTTTTCAATATTTTTAGACTAATCACTTCCTTTGTCCTTCTTTGCTGTAAAGGCTGGGTCTCCCATTTTCATCCATACTCACATTTGCCCCATCCCACCACACTCCCTCCAGGCTTTGGTGGTCCCCATGCAGCAGCTAAGACCTTGGGAACATCTTACTTCTTCTCAGCCTGAGTCATTGAAACAACTTGCTTAACTGCTTTCTTGAATTTGTGCTAGAAAAGTCAAGGTAATAGAAACTGACCATGTTTTGGTTTTAAAATACCACCTTCAACTTTTTTTTTTCTTCATTTTCTTTATTACCCTATCAAGGAAAAATCAGTTAGGTGCAGTGAGGAAAATGGAAGCTAAGCAGATATTTTAATGTGCACAGAAATGTGAATATTCATTACATCTGACTGTTCCCTCTCACACTCTATGTTCTATTTATAGTTAAGTTAAAGGCATTTTAATGTTTTTGCTTTTAATTTCTTGATGGGTTGTAAAATAAATACTTTGTGGAATTGATTAAAAATTACACCCTTAACCTGAGACTACTAAACCAGGCCAGGGCATTCTTCCCAAATTCATTAACGTAGCCTGTAAGGGACTCACATGAAGATTGTCTTTTACTGGTACCTCTCAAATATGCTACTTATAGCAAGTTATGGATGAAAGGTCTCCTAATGATGTAATGGATTATGCTGAACAGACCAAAAGAAATTCAGCCTTTTTAAGAAAAATACAGAAAATGTAATTTTAAAGGCCTGGTACAATTCCCACTAAAACCAGCTTGATATATTTACAGTTACTTCATTGAGAGGTAGAATGGGTCTTTCTTATTACATCTAACTTAAAAATGATTGGACTGGGAAAAGAAGAAATTTCTTCTCTTCATGTTCTGAAAATTTACACTGCACCAAGAGACCAGAATTGATTAATCCCAATATCAAATTCTAATGATAGAGTCTTTTATCAAAGCTGCAAAAGTACTTGATATATGGGGTAATAAAAATCAAAGCAAAGTAAAAATACCAACAGAGGACTCCAATTCTCATCAGTTTCCTTGGCGTGGTCCTGGCAGGAATTTTGAGCAGATTTATATACTTAGGTTGAATTAAGGAAAGAATCAGATCCCCGAAGTTCTAAGGGAGAAAAGTTCTGCAAGCTAGCTTGTGCATGGGCTAAGAGATCTTTTAATCGCAGGAATTTTAAGATACCTAGGTTGGTGATGAAATGTCACATCTCCTAATGGTTGCTATATATATATCTGTTCTCACAGATCAAAGGGGAAAGCTGCTTCTGCTGCTCCTTGCCTACTGTTTTCATGAATAAACATATGCACTTATTTAACCATTTCACCACTTTTTGCTAAAAAGCAATTTACACAAAGAAACAAGTGAACATGAATCTGAGGAAGAAAAATACTAGCAAGAAATATCACATAAGTAAGAGTACTTTCTGCTAGCAGGTCATCTCGGGCAGCTGGGACAGATCACTTTTAAAGGAGAAGCTCGTGTTAGGAGGTGAACACTACTAGTGGAGGGATTAGGTGAGAGACTGATTCATGCAACTGCATAAATATTGGGCTGAAGGCAGTAAGAACTAATCCAAAAAGTAACAACACTGTGGAAAATAGCAACCTCTCCACCCCCTTCAGTGTACTTACACATTCCTCCATAATCTTGCTTGGTTGACATTGACAGAAATAAATAAAAATTATCTGTCTTTAACAAACTAACACATAATATTTGTCAGTTATAAAGGTTTTTACAGGCATGAGAGAATTAGATATTTGATTATGTAAATATATATAGCATTTATTTTTAACCACATGTTTAACAATCATTAATTGGAAATGTAATCTCTTTCATTTGTCTTTCATAAACACAGAGAGAATATTAAATATGGAAAATTTCCCTTATACTTTGACTGATGTGTTGTAATTAAACTGTGGTGGGATTCTAAGTACAAAAATGCATTTTGCTTTGGTTGAAATGCAAAAATAATTCAAGTGTGTAGCTTGGAGCATGCTTATTGCTATCACCACTTTCACAGTTCACAGATCTTGAGCTTGTTGCCCAGAGTGGCTGTGGATGCCCCATCCCTGGAATTCTCCAAGGCCAGGCTGGATGGGGCCCCGAATAAGATGGTCTAGTGGAAGGTGTCCCTGCCTGTGGTGGGGGGTGGGTTGGAACTTGGTGATCTTTATGGTGCCTTCCAGCCTAAGCCATTCTATGATTCCAAACAAATGAGCATGTCTCTAAAAATTGTTTCCACTGCTCTGCTCCTGACCAAAGAAGACTTTTTTAACACTGATACTGCACATTTGTAACTGTGTGTTGTTGGAGTAAGATGGGCAGCTGAATATCTGCACAGGGTATCCTGACTTTTAATAAAGTAGCAGAGAGATGTATTATTGATACCTAAAAATCTAGCATGCTAATCAAAGTGTGTGCAACCTGAAAGCAATTTTAGGGGATGAAATGGATTTTCCAGTAAAATGAAAACCACAAAATCGTAGAATATCTTGAGTTGAAAGGGACCCATGAGGTTCATCAAGTCCCACTCCCTGCTTCTCACAGGACTACCTAAAACTAAACCATATGACCAAGACCATTGTCCAGATGCTCCTTGATTGATAGGTGTTTTAGGTAAAATGTTTCATGGATGCTGTCAGAGTACCACAGGGGCCAGGGCCCCCTGAGTGCCAGGAGCCGGGGGAGTCTGCAGGGTGGAGGGGCAGCACCTGGCAGCCAGGACCTGTCCTGGGCACCCAGACTGGGAACGTGGGGGCAGCCCAGCACCAGCACTGGCACCTCCAAAGGCTGACATTCGGCTGGGCCTCGGGCCCTTGGGTGGGCCGGTGGCCAGGCAGAGCAGGGTTGTGAAGCATTGCTGAGGCAGGACTGACAGCCCAAGGGGCTGACATGAGGTCCAGGGCCCTTGGCAGGGCCATGGGAGCCCTGGGAGTCTGGACAGGGACTGTCAGGCCATAGGTGCCTTTGGGACTCCCACAGGTTGTGTTTAAGTATCTGAAGAGATTTATTAATGGAAAAAAATTCAATCTGTTCTCAGTGTTTTGATGTTTAAAGGGATTGTGAAATTCTCTTGGAAACACTGGTGAGTTTCTTCTTGTTTTAGCGACTGTCTGGTGTTGCCCATGCCTGTCTGTCATGTTGAGTTCATCCACTCCTCTGCTTGGGAGCATCTGTGAGGGAAGCTGACCAAGGAGCACATAGGGTTGAATTATGGCTCTTTGCTGCCTTGTAAAGATAGACTTTCCTTTGAAGGAATCCTTTACCTGTTGTTTTTATTCCACAGGGCTAGATTTATCTTGGACTTATCCAAGTAGCAGTCAGGAGTACCTTCTTAAAAGCAATTTCTTTGTCTTGAAGCAAGAAAAGATAAACAGTAAATCGTCATGACCTTTTTCAAGTGGAATCCAGTGTTGCTTTTTGTTTATCTAGTTGGTTTGGCAGACTAGTGTAGTAAGGATAGAGTCATCTCCTTTACCTCTTCCCCTTTTCCCCTTTCACATGTCCTTACAGGTGGCACCATGCTTTTGATTTGTCATGCATACCTGTAGCAGGTTCAGTTTGTAACCGGGCAGAAACACCAAGTAGTGGTTTTGTTCGCATTTTTTATCTTCTGTGAGATAAGAATTAGGAGGAATGCAAAATTAAAGAATGTAAAGAAGTTTATTAACAGAACTAAAAGAAAAAAGGAGTAATAAGGGTCAGAATAAACCTTCAGAATACTTCTCCTCCCCCCATCCTCCTCCCTCCTCCCACTTACAACATAAAGACACAAACTTGGGATTATTTCAGTCAGTTTGCCACCTCTATAATAGTCTTTTATCAGTTCACTTAGGGAGAGAAGTCTCCTTTGCCCATGTTATGGGGCTTCTCCACAAGAAACAGTCTTCTCATGGCTTCAATGTCACAGCGCAACAACTGCCCGGGGTGGTTTTCTGTTGGCCATGTGTGAGTCCCTTCCCTCGATTTACAGCTTTCCCCACAACTGTTTTTGAGGGTTCAATCTTAGCTAGTGGGGAATTATTTTAAGGATGACCTGTTCAAGAGCAAAGGTTCTCTTCATCTATCTCTGGGATCATCTTCATCTCTAGGAACAGAGGTCTTCTTTTTCTTCCC